>JAREIK010000401.1:224786-246022 GCA_029783825.1 Sapria himalayana | reverse complement strand
ATGGAGAAGACGGTAAAGAAGAAGAATAATAAGAAGAAGAAGAAAAATAATAATAAGAAGAGGAAGAAGACGTTGAAGAAGAAGAAGGAAATGAAGAAAAATGAGAAGAAGAAAATGGACAAGAAGGTGAGGTAAAATAAGAAGAAGGAGAAGAAAAATAAGAAGAATATAAATATAAAAAGATGAAGATGAAGGAAAGAAAAAATTAAAGAAGAAGTAGTAGAAGAAGAAGTGACGGAGAAGATGATGATGATAATCAAGCAAAAGATGAAAAGAATAAGTAGAAGACGAAGAAGAAGGCAAAGAAGAAGAAAACAATAAAAAGAAAAAGAAGAAAAAAAATTGAATAAGAAGAAGAATAAAAAAAATTGGAAGAAGAACAAGAAGAAGTTGGAGGAGAAGAAGTAGAAGTAGAAGAAAAAGAAATAGAATAATAAGTGGAAGAATAAAGAGAGAGAAGAAGAAGAAGAAGAAGAAGAAGAAGATAAAAAGTAAAGAGAAGGAGAAGAGAAACAAGAAGAAAAATAATAAGAAGAAGTAGAGAAAAAGAAGAATAAGAAGAATAACGAGTAGAAGGAGAAGGAGAAGAAGAAAAAGAAGAAAAGAAGAAGAAAAATAAGGAAAATTAGAAGTATAAGAAGTAGCAGAAGAAGTTGGTAAAAAAGAAAAAAAAAATAGAAGAATAATAATAATAATAAAAGAAGTTAAAAATGACAAAGAAGAATAAAAACAAGAAGATAATTAAGAAGAAAATAAAGAAGAATGAGAATAATAATAATAATAATAATAACGAGCGTGCCGCCTAGCTCGGCACGGTTTAAAATAGTCGGGCCCGGCACGGCCCACAGGCACGGTGGGCCGTGCCATGCCTTGCCGGGCTCGCTCAAGCTTGCATGTCCGTATGGTTAGGGATTCGGGGGGACCATGGGTCGGGTCGAATCAGACCCGACCCTACGGTCTTTTTTGCGGGAGGGGCCATCGTGGGGTCAGGCTCACGGGACACCCGCCACGGGACAAACCCGTGCCGGTGTGCCATGCCGCGGGCCAATCTGTGCTGGGTCAGGCACGGCACGGCACGGGTCAGGCACGACACGGGCCCAGGCACAAAATTTTTCCTTGCTGGGCCGACCCAGGCACGGCTGAACCGTGACGTGCCTCGTGCCGGGCCGGGCGGGCCGGCTCGATTGACACCTCTATATGGAGAAGGAGAAGAAGAAGCAGAAGATCAAGAAGCAGAAGAAATAAAGGAAAAAAAATAAGAAGAGGAAGATGAAGATGAAGAAGAATAATAATAAAATAGAAAAGTGAAAGAAAAAATAAGATAATAATAATAATAATAATAAATAAGATAATAATGTTAATGATTATTAAGAGGATGAAGAAGAAGAAGAATAGTAGAAATAATAATAATAGAAGAGGAATAAGAAGAATACAACAAATAAAATAAGAAGTACAAGAGAAATAAAAAGAATGAGAAGAAAAAGATAAAGAAAAATAATATGAAGTAGAAGAAGAAATAGAAAAAGTGGAAAAAAAAGAAAGAAAAAGAATAATAAGAATAAGAATAAGAAGAATAAAACAAAAAAGAAGAAAAAGAATTAGAAGAAAAAAATGTAGAAGAAGAACTATAAGAAGAGGAAAATGATGAAGAAAAGGTTGAAGAATGAAAAGATAGAGAAGAAGAAGTAGAAGAAGTAGTAGTAGTTACAGAAAATGATTGAGAATGAGAAGTAAAGTAAAATAAGTAAAATAAGAGAATAATAAAAAGTGAAAAAAAAGAAAAATGAATCAAAGAAGATATAGAAAAAAGATGAATAAGAAGAAAAAGATAAAGATAATTAAGAAAAAGAAGAAGATAAATAAGAAATAAGAAAAAGATGATGATAATGAAGAAGAAGATGAACAAAAGTAAGAAGAAGGAGAAGAATAAAAAGAATTAAACGAAAAACATAAAACATAAAAAAAGAAAAGAAGAAGTATAAGCAGTCAATGATAAATAGGAAGAAGAAGAAGTATAAGCAGTTGATGATAAATAGGAAGAATAAGAAGAAGAAGAAGAAGAATAATAATAATAATAATAATAATAATAATAAAGAAGTAGAACATGAAGAACAAAAAGAAAAGAAAAAGAAGAAAAACATGAAGAACGATAAGAAGAACAAGAACAAGAAGATCAAGAAGTTGAAATAGAATAAAAAGAAGAAGAGTAAAAAGAAGAATAAAAAGAAGAAAATAAGTAGAAGAGGAAAAAGAAGAAGGAGGAGGAGGAGGAGGAGGAGGAGGAGGAGGAGAAGAAGAGGAGGAGGAGGAAGAATAATAAGAAGAAATGAAAGAAGAAAAATAAAAAGAAGAATAAGAAGAATAATAATACGTTGAAGAGGTAGAAAAACAAGTAGAAGGAGCAAAAGAAGAAGAATCAGAAAATGAAGAAGAAAAAAAATATGAAGGAAAAGAATAAGAAGGATAGGAAGGAGAAGGAGAAGAAGAAGAAGAAGAAAAAGAAGAAGAATGAGAAGAAGAAGAAGAAGAAGAAAAATATTAAGACCAAGAAATAAAGAGTATGAAGAACAAGATGATGATGATGAATAAAAAGAAGAAGATAATGAAGAAAAAGAAGAAGATAATGAAGAAAAAGAAGAAGAATGGGAAGAAGAAAAATGAGAAAAGTGTTAGAATTTTTTTTATCTCGATAGTGATTATGTGAAACTATTTAATTGCATAGAAATATAAATAATACACATCACAACAATCAAATACCAGTTTTAACCTACTATGCTAGCCATTCAACACAAATAACTATGTAGACTAAAAAGATGCATAGCGCTTATAGATTAATAGCCAAGTATTACTACTCAAAATCACATAGAGATTGAAAGAGAGATGAAGAACACACCATAGTGAACAAATTATGCATACAATGAATTTATAAAAAAAAATAGGATGAGAAGAACAAGACAAAAAAGAAAAAGAAAAATTTGATGAAGAGGAAGAAGATGCTGAAGAATAAGATAATGATGAAAAAGAAGCCAAATAAAAAAAAGAAGAAGAAGCCGAATAAGAAGAATAAGAAGATGAAGTAATAGAAGAAGAAGAAGAAGAGGTAGAAGAAGAAGATATAGAAGATAAAGAATAAGAAGATTATGAAGAAGATGAAGAAGAAGACAGAAAAAAATAAGAAGAAGTTGATGATGATGATGATGATGATAAAGAATTAAAAAAATAAGTAGAAAAAAAAAGAAGTAGATGTAGAATAAGATGATGATGATGATGATGATTTAGAAATAGAAGAAGATGATGAAGAAGAAGATAATGATGAAGAATAAGAATAAATGATGATGAAAAAGAATAATTAAAATAAGAATAATAAAAGTCAAATAAAAAGAAGAAAAATATGTAGAATAAATTCAAATAAAAAGAAGAATAAGAAGAAATCAATGAAAAATAATAAGAAGATGAAGATGATGAAAAATAAGAAGAAGATTATGATGATGATGTTGTTGATGATGTAGAAGAAGAAAAATACAAAGAATAAGAAAAAGATGAAGAAAAAGAAGAAGAAAAAGAAGAAGAAGAAGAGATTAAAGTTGAAGAAGAAGAATATGAAGATATAAATAATAATACAAGTAATAAGAAGATAAGAAGTATACGAGAACAAGAAGATGATGAAGAAGAATAAGAAGATGAAGAAGAAGAAGAAGATGTAGAAGATAATAAAGAATAATATTATAAATAAGATTAAGTATAAGTCAAAAAGGAAGATGAATAAAGAAGAAAAAAAAAAGAAAAAAGAGATGATGATGATGATAAAAAAGAAGAAGATGATGATGAAAGAAAAAAAAATATTAAATAGAATATAAAGATAAACAAAAAGAAAAGGAAGATGATGATGATGATGATGATGATGATGAAGTATAAGAAGAAGAAGAATTAAAAGAAGAAGAAGTAGAAAATTGAATTAAAGAAAAATAAAAAGAAAAGAAGTCAAATAAAAAGAAGAATATGAATAAGAAGATAAAAAATAAGAAGAATAAGAATAATAAGATGAAAAAGTAGAAAAAGAAAAATATAAAGAAAAATATGATGATGAAGATAAAGAAGAAAAAGAAGAAAAATAATACCGAAAAAAAGTTAAATCAAAGATGAAGAAAATGAAGTAGAATAAGAAGATGAATAAGTAGAAGAAGAAGAAAAATAAAAAGAAGAAAAAGTTGTATAAAAAGAAAAGGATGTATAATAATAAAAATAGAAAGAAGAAGTAGTAAGTAGTAGTAGAAGTCAAAAATAAAAATAAAAAGATAAATAAGAAGAAGAGGAAGAAAAAGAGAATACGAATACAAAGAAGAAGAATAACAAAAATAAAATAAGAAAAATACCAAGTAGAATAATAAGTAGATAAAAAAGAAGAAAAAAATGATGATTATGAAAAAGAAAAAGAAGACAAACAAGAAAAAGAAGAAGATTATGCTCATGAACGATAAGATGTAGATAAAGAAGATGAAAAAGAAGAATAAAAATAAGAAGATTAATAAAAATAAATGAGGAAGTAAAAGAAAGAGAATATGATGATGATGATGATGAACAAAAATAAGAAGACAACATCAATGACAAAGAAGAAGAAAATAAAGAAGAAATAGAAGAATAAATAGAAGAAGAAGTTGAAGAAGAAAAATTAGATAGAAAAACAAAAATAATATGATTAAAATGACAAGGAAGAAGAATATGAAGAATAAGATGAAGAAATAGATAAAGAAAAAAAGTTTACGATGAAAATGAAAGAAAGAAGATGCAAAAGATGAAAAAGAAGAAGAAATAGAAGAAGAATAGGAAGAAAAAGAAGAAAATGATGATGATGATGGTGATGATGGTGATGATGAATGAGAAGAATAAGACAAAGAAGAATATGAAGATAAAAATGAAGAAGAATAAGAAGAATAAATATATGAAAATGAAGATGAAGATGATGATGATGAAGAAAAAGATGAGGAAATCAAATAAGAAGAAGAATAAGAAGATAAAGAAAAAGAAAGAAACAAGAAGAAAAATAAGAAGAAGAAGAAGAGAGAGTAGAAGAGGAGGAATAAGATGATGATGATGATGAAGGAGAAAAATATGACGATGAAGAAAAAGAAGGCGAAGAAGTTGGGGAAGAAGAAGGTGATGTTAAATATTTAGAAGAAGAAGAAAAAGAAGATGATGATGATGATAATGATGAAAAGAAGAAGAAAAAAAACAATAACAAGATTAAGAAGATGAAGAAAAGGATGATGTTGAAGACAAAGAAGAAGAAGAAGAAGAAGAAGAAATTGAAGATAATGAAAAATGAAAAAAAGATGAAGAAAAATAACAAAAACAAGAAATAGAAGACAAAGAAGAAGAAAAAAGAGAGAAGAAAAAAAAGAAGAAAAAGTAGAATAAGAAGAACATGATGATGATGATGATGACGTAGAAGAAGATGATGATGATGATGATGAAGAAAAGGATAGGGTGGATGAAGAAGAAGATGAAGATGAAGAAGAAGATGAAGATAAAGAAAAGAGAAAGAATATGAATATGAAGCAAAAGAAGAAGAAGATGATGATGATGATGATGATGATGATGACGAAGAAGAAGAATAAGAAGAAGATGAAGATGATTATGATGATGATGACTAAGAAGAAGAAGAAGTTGATAAAGAAGACGATGAAGAAGAAAAAGTTGAAGAATAACAACAAAAAGAAGAAGAAAATGAATACAAAAAATTAAAATTAAATTTAAAATGATAAATAAGTAAAAGAAGATTATGATAATGAAGATACAAAATACAAAGAAGAATAAAAAGAAGAAAAATATTATTATCTTTTTGATGATAAAGAAAAAGAAGAGATAAAGAAGAACAAAAAAAAAGAAAAGAAGAAGAAGACAAAGAAGAAATAAAAGAATATGATGATGATAATGAATTAGAAGAAGATAATGATAATGAAGTTGAAAAAGAGGAACAAAAAGAAGATAAAGATGATGATGATGTTGTTGTTGTTGATGATGATGATGGATGACTAAGAAAAAAAAGTATAAGAATATAAGAAGAAGAAGAACAATATTAAGAAGAAGTAGAACAAATATAAGAAAAAGAAGATAACGAAGAAGAAGAATAAGAAGTGGAAGAAGAAAATGATTAATAAGAAGAATAAGAAAAAGATGAAGAATGATAAGATGAAGATGAGAAAGATGAAAAAAAAGAAGATGATGATGGAAGAGATGAAGAAAAAGAAGTTGAATAAGATGAATAAAGAACAAGTACATGAACAAGAAGTAGTTTTTGAAGATGAAGTAGTAGATAAAGAAGAAGAATAATAATAATAATAATAATAAATAGAAAAAAAAGAAAATATAGAAGAAGAACAACAACAAATATTATTGCTAACATAATAAAGGAAATCAAATTAGTTTGAATCTTTTATAAAAAACCATAGCAGATATAAGTTTCTTTAATTACGGATGATATATTTAAAATGGAAATGGGATATAATAAAAAATCTTTTTTTTATTATTACTTATCATTTCTTCTTTTTCTTTATTTTTTTCCACCTTTTCTTCTTCTTTTTTTGATTTCAACTTTTTCTTTTTTTTCTACTTTTCTTTCTTCTTTCTCTAACACTTCTTATTTTCTTTTTCCTCCTCCTCCTGTTCTTCTTTTTCCTATTTTTTTTGCTTCATTTATTAATATTCTTTTTCTACCTAGAATTTTTGTTCTTCTTTTTCTCCTTTTATTTTTCTTATCTTCTTCTTCTTATTTTTCATCTTCTTGTTTTTCTTATTCTTTCATCATCATCATCATCTTCTTCTTCTTCTTTCTTTTTTTTTCTTTTTCTTCTTTTTTTTCTTCTTCTTCCTCCTCTTCTATTTATTATTCTTCTTTTTATTACACTTTTTTTTCTTCTTATAATTTTTTATACTCATATTCTGCTTCTTCCTCTTCTTTTTTTTTTTTCTTCTTCTACTTATTCCTCTTCTTTTTTAATCTTCTTCTTGTTAATTTTCATATTTTTTCAGTTCTACTTCTTCTTCCTCTTTCTTCTCTTATTCTTCTTCATCTTTTTTTAAGGTTGTTTTATTATTAATTATCACCCTCTCTTTTGACGGAGGAATACCATTTTTACAAACTACTTCTACCCTTATCCCTTTTACACCCACTTTAAACCTAATCTAGAATACAAAAAAATAGAGTAAAATATAACTTTCATATCCTTCTACTAATCTTTTGTCAAGTATTGTTTGATATACTTTATATCTTTTGGGTTTTTCTGCCAAAGCCCTATTTGTATGGGGCCTGTTCTTTCAATTCTTTTAATCTCTCTCATAGTACTCCCATCTGCTGTCTTCATGAAAGTTCCTACCGTCTTGAAGTTACCTCCCATCTTGAAGCTTTATGAATACTCCCATCTTCATACATGCTGGCTGAAGACTGATAAACTCAGTCTTCATACATGTCCAGACTGAATGCTCTCATGACCGACTCAAGACTGATAAACGATAATAGTCTCTTGGCCGATCAATGCACATGCGCAGCCGTAAGAAATAGTTCTAAAACACTGCCTCCAAGCCGGCTCCTCCAACCAGCTATTTCCTTCCCTCTCTAGCTTTGTCCAGCCAGCTTTCCTTTTAGTTAACCTATACTGAGAACCGCCTTGCTGCAGCTTGACTTAACTTGAAAAAATCCAACCAAAAAACCCTACCAAACAATAAATTACAAGCTCTCTCCTTATCCGACTTCACTCAGGTCCGGGAAGCTATCTATTTCTACTCTTATCCCCTGCCAACTGCAAAAAAAATCTGACAAATACTAACAACAATTCATTATTTAATAATTTCCAGCCCTTTCTAGGGCTTACTCAGCTCTTTATCAGGCGTCTCTTGGCCGATTGGGCTCCTTAAACTCAGTCTTCTTACCCAGACTGAATGCCGATCCCATGACCGACTCAAGACTGATAAACAATAATAGTCTCTTGGTTGATCAATGCACATGCGCAACCATACAAACAATAAATTACAAGCTCTCTCCTTATCCGACTACCCTCAGGACCGGGAAGCTATATGTTTCTTCTCTTGTCCCCCTGCCAACTGCAAAAAAAAGCTGACAAACACTAACAACAATTCATAATATTCAGCCCTTTATCGGGCTTACTCAGACTCTTGGCCGATCAATGCACATGCGCAGCCGTAAGAAATAGTTCTAAAACACTACCTCCAAGCCGGCTCCTCCAACTAGCCGTTTCCTTCCCTCTCTAGCTTTGTCCAGTCTGCATTCCTTTTAGTTAACCTTAGCTTAGAACCGCCTTGCTGCAGCTTGACTTAACCTGAAAAAATCTAATCAAAAAACCCTACCAAACAATAAATTACAAGCTCTCTCCTTATCTGACTTCCCTCAGGCCCGGGCAAGCTATCTATTTCTACTCTTATCCCCCTGCCAACTGCAAAAAAAGCTGACAAACACTAACAACAATTCATTAGTTCATAATTTTTGAAGCCTAATATACATTAATGCAATTTTATCTAATCTTATTAGTCCTTTGAATTTTCCAGGTATATTCTCCCCTCTAAATTCTTGTGATCCTTTTCTCATTCCTTCTTCCGCTAATCTATTTGCAATCATGTTGGCTTCCCTATAAATATTCTTTATTTCTCCTTTTATTTCTCTTAGAATGTTTCTAATATTATCAATGTCTTCTTCAAATTGCTATAAATATATCTTTTCCTGTACTAGGTCCACTAGTATTTTTGAATCCACCTGTGCTTGAACCTTTAGGTATTGTTAGATTTACAAGTTTGCAAACCCTTTTGTAGGGCTATAATTTCTGCATGCAAGGCAGAAGAAGCTATAGCCCTTGTTGTGAATGCTTTCAGTACATTTCCTTCCGCATTTCTTATTAAACCTCCTCCACCAGCTTCTCCCATTTCTCTTTTAAAGCTTCCATCAGTGTTTAGTGTTAGACTGCCCTCCCCAGGTTTATTCCAATTAACTATTTTAATAGTTGGCATTTTTCTTGCTATTGTTGCAAGGTGCCATTCTTTTATTCTATCTTCCCCTATTTTCATGTTTTTCACTTTTATTGGATTACAAGCCGTAATGAATGCACTCTCTTTTTTTATTTCTTCCAAAATGTCATTATGTTCCATTTTTACATTATCATATCTACTTCTGTTTCTAGCTTTCCATATGCACCATAACACTATATGCGGAATGTAACTTCTAATCCATTTTAAGATATTATTCTTTGTTTGTTTTTTTGACCAGTTTTCAAGCCTATTTCTTAAATTAACTGTACTTCTTTCAATATCAGCTTCAATTTCTAATTTATTCCACACTTTTATAGCTATTTTAACCTTAGAAAATAGGTGATCCGAGCTCTCTATATCTTGATGGCAGCATTCACATCTGGATGCTAATTTTATGCCCTTCTTCTGAATATTCGCATCTACAGGGACAATGTTAGACATGATTTTCCACGATAAAACATTTACTTTTTGAGGCAAATCTTTTTCCCAGAGTAATTTCAATTGTAAGGGTTTTCTGCTTCGTACTAGCTCCTTGACACTTTTTAATGTGAAGTTTCCGTTTGGATTTAAAGTCTATTTCCACCCACTTTTCGTTAGTATTGTTTGTTTTTCCACGCTGCTTTGTTGTTCGCGCATTATTTTCCAGCTTCTAGACGCTTTTTTTGTATTTTTAAAAGCATTATTTCTTAACCCATATTTAGCTTTTACGAATGCCACCCAGATGTTTTCATCTATTTTTATTCCCCACCAATTCTTGCATGCCCACGCTTTGGATATATCTTTTAGGCTGATCAAGCCTAATCCTCTCTCCTCTTTTGGGTAACATAAATCTCTCCATTTTTTCCAGTGCAGCTTATTCTTCCCTTCTCTTTTACCCCATAAAAAATTAGCCATTTCTCTTTCTAGTTTTTTAATAATTATATTTGGAGGTTGTGCCGTCATTAGTATATGTATTAATGAACTATGTAGCACATGGGTAATTAGTGTAGTTCTTCCTGCCATATTTAATAAGTTTTCTTTCCAGCCGGCAATTTTATTCTTTATCTTGTCCAATAAAAATGCAAAATATTCCTCCTTTACTCTTCCTTCATAAATTGGGCATCCCAGATACATTAATGCTCCTATACACTGTGCAAATCCTGTGACCCTTTTAATCTTGTGAGCAATGTTTTCTGGTGCTTTAGTTGCTATCACAAATTGACATTTATTCTTATTAAGCTTTTGGCCTGTTTCTTCTTCTAGTGTTTATATAAGCTCCATCAAGTTTTCCATTGATTTGCTACTGGCGTTTGTAAATATGATCACGTCATCAGCGTATGCCAAGCAGCATATTAATGGCGTATCTTTGGGCTGTTTGTAGGCTAAGATGTTGCCATTTCTAACCTTCTCTTTTAAGTTTACTATAAAAAGATCTAAATAAATATTAAACAAAGAGGGGGACAATGGGTCCCCTTGCCTGAGACATGGTTGGTTTAAATTCTTCACCTGCCTAACCATTTATAAGAAATTTAATCCAAGCACTAGATATACATCTATATATAATATCTATCCAAAATTCTGAAAACCCTATTTTTCTCATTATATAGCAAAGTATATTCCATTCTACTTTATCAAATGTCTTAGCTAAATCCAGTTTCATGATTACATTGTGACCTCTGACCTTAGTCCCTATATTTCTTATCATTTCCGATGTTAAATTAAAGTTTTCAGTTATCAGCCTATTTTTAACAAAACCTGCTTGTTCCGGCTCTATTATGTTTGGTAATATCTTGCTCAATCTTTTCTGTAACAATTTGGCTAATATTTTATATATGGTATTACATAAACTAATTGGCCTATAATCTTCTCCTTTTTGAAGATTTGTTTTCTTAGGTATCAAAAATATGTATGAGATGGACCATGTTTTTGAGATTTCCGCACCCGCGAATATCCAGTTGATAGCTTCTAAAACATCTTTTTTGATTATATTCCAGCTTCGTTGGAAAAATTTGTTATTCCAGCCATCTGGTCCTGCTGCACTATCTTTATTTTTATTAAATACTGCATTCTTCACTTCTTCTTCCGTAGGAAATTCTGCTAACATTTTGTTATCTTCTTACGTGACTTTTGTTTTAATTTCCTCCATTAGTGTAAAGTTTCTATTTGTATTTATCTCGCTTAGATGCTTTTTAAAAAATTCTTCTAATTCAATTTTAATATCTTCCTCCTTTTCTACCCACTCTCCGTTAGCTCTTTTAAGACATTTTATTCCTAATCTTTGCGACTTAATTTTTGCCATTGTATAGAAAAATTTCGTGTTTTTATCTCCATCCTTCAACCATTTAACTTTGGCTCTCTGTTTCCAGTAAATTTCTTCCATATGCATTCTTAGCTTTAATTCAGCTTTAGCTTTATTAACTTCTGTTCTGGTTATTTTATTTTGTATATTCTCATATTCTTTCTCTGTTGTTATGGCTTTCTGCTCCGCCTCTTGAATTTTCATGGCCACATTGCCAAACACTTCTTTGTTCCATTTATTGAGAGCCGATCGTAGTGCTCTCAGTTTTTGTCCCAATCTCTGCATGGGGTTACCCGGTATTGGGTTTTCCCATGTATTTTTAACTATAGATTCAAAATCTTTGTGTAAACCCCACATATTTTGGTATATGAAGGCCTTCTGGCTTACCTTCTTTTTTCGAAGGCTTACCAGGAGCGGGCTATGATCTGAACAAGTTCTGCTTAAATGCTAAACTTTAACTTCCCCCATAACATCTAGCCATTTTGTATTAAGTAACACTCGATCAAGTCTAGACCAGATCATTTTCTTATTCTTCCAGTTATTACACCAAGTGTAATTTGTACCTAGGTATTCTACCTCCATTAAACTTGCACTTGCAATAGCCTCATTGAATTGAGTCATTGCTACCGGGTTTGGTGTCCTGCCTCCCTTCTTTTCCGATGGGTTTCTAATTGTATTGAAATCTCCTCCTATAATCCATGGAGATTTCGTGAGTGCTATTTTTTCCATTTCATGCCAGAGCATTTTCTTTTTTTCTTTTGCGTTACTTGCGTAAACCGCTGAAAAAATAGTCTCTGATTGCTTAGCCATTTTAAAGTTTATTATTTGATCATTTTCTAATAAAATTTCAATGTCTATGGGGCTATTCCACATGATCCATAATTTACTATTGTGATTAGAGAAGGCCTTTTGCATGCCTATCCTCATCCTATATTTCTCTATCTGGTCTTTAGTTACCATCGGTTCAGCTAAAATTACTACTTTTAGTTTATGTATTTTAATTAAATTTCTAATTCTATTTATTGTAGGAGCGTTCGCTACTCCTCTTATATTCCAATATATACTATTCATAATAAAGTGTACTTGGCTTGCGCTCTAGTAGTACATTTCGATTCATATTTCGTGTTAGTATATTTTTTCATGTTTCTTATAGTTTTACTAGTACTCGGTGGGGCTTGCTCTACCTTCTTTATTTTATTTATCTTTTCCAAGCTCATATTTAATTCCATAATTTCTTCTAAGGCTTTTTTCTTGTCTTTTGGTGCATGTTTGATTTTCTGTTTTTTTAGCCATAAGTCATCCTTTGGTGCTTTCAGAACTAAATTGTTTACTTCATCAGTGTTGCTGGACAGTGGCCAGCTTTTAGCTTCTATTTCCTCTTCAGAAAGCAAGTCATCCTCATCCCAATCATGCAGTTCTATATGTTTTAATAACTGATTTTTCTTCCTTTTAAACATTGTTTTTTTCCTTCCTAGCCTTTCTACTCCTTCCACCTCCCTTGGTATTTTTTCTAGTCATTTTTTGATCTCCTCCATATTGTTATTATTTCTCAGCTCTATCCTTCCTTCCTCTCTTCCTAGCTATTCTCTATTCCTCAACTCATCTCTATCCTTTCTTTCTATTTTTTCACTTTCTCTCCCCTCGACAGATTTCTCATTTGCCCGTTCTCCCTCTTTGGCTTCCTGTTCTGGCTTTTTTCCTCCCTCTCGGCTCTCCTCTACCTCGCCCTTCCTGTCGTCTTTCCTTACCCATTCCTTCGCCTTGTTTTTCCTCATGTCTGTTAGCAAACAAGCCTCCTCTGCATGACCCATTTTAAGGCAATTCAAACAATAAAATGGCATGTTTTCTGGAACTATATTCTGCCAGAAACCCTGCTCTAAATCTTTGCCAACCCATATTTTGTTTGGGGGAGACTTTTTGCAGTTAACCTCGATGAGGATTCTAGCTGCACTTGGTCTTGTCATGTAAGCCGTGGCCTCATTAATCAGCCACGGTTTACCCACGCATAATGCTATAGAATACAGAAAATGTTTGCTAAATAAATGTAATGGAAGCTTAGGCAGTGTGAACCAAACCAGGGCATTTGCAGGCTCCACGGATGGTGAAAAATCGGGCGACCATTTGAGGATGCGCATGGGGTATCCAGCCACGCTCCACTGCCCTCTAATCCATAACCTCATGAAGTCATCTTCTTCCTTGAGTTGAAAAATGACGTGCTTCTCGTCGTATATGGCTATTTTCACAACTTGCCGTAGCTTCAGCGAAGTGATAAACGCATAAATTTCTTCATAACTCGGCTTACCATGGGAGAACTTCCAGATTAATGTAAGCTTGAACGGTTCCGCAAGCTTTTGAAACTCTTCTTCGGTAAGTAACACGGCAGGAGACTCCTCCTTAGCGTCAAAGTTCGGGAACAGAATCGCGGTACCCTTGGAAATTAAACTAAGTGATTTTTTATTGAAAAGATGATCCGAATCATCCATTTTTGCTCAATCTTGAGCTCAAATAGCACCAAAATCGCACCAGAATTGCACCAAAATCGCGCCCCTTCTTGGCCCGATTAAGTTATTATCTGAATTTAATTGTTTATTCTTCTTCATCTACTTCTTCTTTCCCTTCTTCTTTTTTCTTCGTCTTCTTCTTCTTCTTTTTATTTCACTTTTTTTTCATATTCCTTTTCTTCTTATCATTCTACTTCCTCCTCTTATTCTACTTCTTATTATTCTTGTTCTTCTTCTACCACTACTACATTTTTTTTCTTCTTCTTGTTCATCTTTCTTTTTCATCTTCTTCTTATTCTTTTTTGTCATCTTCTTATTTTACGTCTTCTTTTTTTTCTTCTTTCTTTTCTTTTTCTTCATTTTTCTTTTGTTCTTCTTTTTATTCTTCTTTAATTTCTTCTTTTATTTTTTTGTTTTTCTTTCTTTAATTTTTATTCCACTTCTTATTGTTTTTCTTATTAATCCTCTTCTACACCTTCTTTTTCTTCAACTTATTCTTCTTATTCCTCTTCTTATTCTTCTTTTTATCTTCACATTCATCCTATTTTTTTCTTCTACATCTTCTTTATTTTTTTATTCCTCTTCTTATTCTTATTCTTCTTCTACATGTTATTATTCATCTTAATTCGATTCTTTTTCCTTTTCTTCTTTATATTTTTCTTCTTATAATTATTATCTTTCTTCTTTTTCCAAATTTATTCTACTTCTTCTTCTTCCACTTTTCTTCTTCTTCTTCTTAGTAATCTTCTTATTCTTTTTTCTCCTCCTCTTCTTCTTATTATTCATACTAATTTTCTAAATCTTCCTATTATTCTTCTATTTACTCTTCTTCTTATTTTTCTTTCTCTTCTTCTTCTTCTACTTCTTCTTAGTCTTCTTCATCTTCCACTTACTATTCCTCTTCTTCTTCCTCTTCTTCTTCTTCTTTTTCTCATTCTTCTTCTTCTTCTTCTTCTTCTTTCTCTTCTTTCTTCTTCTTCTTCTTCTTCTTCTTCCTCTTCTGCATTTTTTGTTACTTCTTATTTCTCCTCATTTTCATCTAATTATTCATTTTCTTCCTCTACTCTTTCTTTTTCTTTCTTTTCTATATTTTCTTCTTGTACTTCTTCCTCCTCTTACTTTTCTACTTCTTCAAATTCCTCCTCCTCCTCTTCTTCTATTTCTTCCTCCTCTTCTTCTTTTTTCTCCTCCTCTTCCTCCTCCTCCTCCTCTTCTTCTTCTTCTTCTTGTTCTTCTTTATCTTAATCATCATCATCATCATGAACATCATCATCTTCTACTTCTTGTTCTAGTTTTTATTCTTCTTCTACCTCTTCTTCTTCTTCCTAAACTTTTTCTTCTTTTTCTTTTTCTTCTTCTTTTTCTTATTTTTATTCCTCTTCTTCTTATATTTCTTATTACTCTTTTTTGTCATCACCATCATCATCTTCTTCTTATTTTTTTCTTAATCATCATCTTATTCTTGTTTTTTCATCTTACTCTTATTCTTCTTCTTGTTATTGTTGTTCTTCTATGACTTCTTATTATTTTTTTATTTTTTCTACTACTTCTTCTTCTTGTTCCACCTATTCATCATTATCTTTTTCTTCTTCTTTTCTTTTTTCTCATATTTTTCTGTTTATATTTTTATTTCTTCTTCTTTTATTTTTTCAATATTTTACTTCTTTTTCATCTTTTCTTCTTTTTCTTGTTTTTCCAATTCTTCATTTAATTTTTTTATCTCTAATTCTTTTTCTTCTTCCTCTTCTTTTTTTTCATCATCATCATCTTCTTTATTTTCTTCTTATTCTTCATTTTCTTTTTATTCCTTTTCTTCATCTTCTTCTTCTTATTCTTCTTCTTTTCTTCTCCATCTTCTCATTTTTCCTCCTCTTCTTCTTATAATTCTTAATATTTTTCCTCCTTTTCGACTTCTTCTTCTTCATCATTTTTATCAACTTCTTCCTAATTTTGTTTTTTTCTAATTTTCTTTTTTTTCTTCACATTCATTTTATTCTTCTTCTTCCAATTCTTATTCTTGTTCTTCTTTTTCTTCTTTCATTTCTTTTTCTTCTTCTTTTTCTTCTTCTTCTTGTTCTTCTTCCTCATAATCTTTTTCTTCTTGTTTCTCCTGATCATCATCAAGTTTTTTTATTCTTTTTCATCTATTTCCTTTAATTGTTTTTTTCCTTCTTAATATTCTTCTTTTTATTCTTCTTCATCCTCTTCTTCTTTTTCTTTTTCCTCTTCCTCTTCTACTTTTACGAACTATTATTCTTTTTCAACTTTTTATTCTTCCTAATTTTCTTTATCTTCCTCTTCTTGTTCATAAAATTTTTGTTATTCCTATCATAATTTTTACATTTCATTTTATTCATGTATTATCTCATCTTCATATTTTTCTTCTTATTTATTTTATCCTTCTTTATCTTCTTTTTCTTTTTGTTTATTATATTGTTCTTGTTCATCTTCTTTCCAATTTTATTCTTCTTTTTCTTCCACTTCTTCTACTTTTTCTTTCTCTTCTTTTTCTTTTTTTTTTCATTTTCTTTTTGTTCTTCCTCGTCTACTTCTTATTCTTGTTCTTCTACTTCTACTTCTACTTCCTCTAATTCTTATTCTTATTTTCATTTTTATTCTTCCTCCACTTCTTTTATTTTTTCTTATTTTACTTTTTCTTTTTCTTCTTTTTCTTCCTGTTTTTCTTCTTCTTTTTTTTTACCATTTCTTGTTCTCCTATTAATTCTTATTGTTATTCCTTATTTTTCATCTTCTTCAATTCTTGTTTTTATTCTTCTCCTATCCTTATTATTCTTCTTCTTGTTAAATTTCTTCTTATTCATATTCTTCTCCTTTTTATTCTTCTTATTAGTCTTCTTCTTCTACTACTTTTTGTTTTTCCCAATTTTTTTTTCATCTTTTTCCTTTTTTTCTTTCGATTCTTATTATTCTTCTTCCTTTTATTTTTACTCTTTTTCTTCTTCTTCTTATTTTACTTCATTTTCTTCCTCTTTCTTTTATTCTTTATCTTTTTCTTCTTCTTCCTTTTATTCTTCTTCCATTTCTTCTAGTTTTTCCTCTTACTATTCTTCCTTTATTATTCTACCTATACATTTTTTTTCTTCTTCTTATTCTTCATCTTTTTCTTTATCTTATTATGTTTTCTTCTTCTACTTATTCATGTTTTTTTATTCTTCTTTCGCTATTGCTTCTTTTTCTTTGCCTTCTTCTTCATATTTTCGTTCTTCTTATTCTTATTTTTTTTTCTTCTTCTCTTTTTACATCTTCTTCTTTTTCTTCTTCTTTTCTTATTCTTCTTCTTCCAATTATACATCTTCTTCTTATTCTTCCTCTTCTTAATATAATTATTCTTCCTCTTCCTTTCTTTTTTTTTCTTCCCATTCTTCTTATTTTTGCTCTTCTTCTTATTTTTATTCATCTTTTTCTTCTTTTTATTCTTCCTCTTCTTCTACCTCTTTTTTTATTAAAATTATTTTTATTATTCTTCTTATTACTATTCTTCTCCCTCTTCATGATCATCTTCTTCAATCTTTTCTTATGCATCTTCTTATTCTTCATTGTTTTATTCTTCATTTTCTTATTTTTCTTATTTTTATAATTTCAATTCTTCCATTTAATATTATTCTTTTTTTTCTTCTCATCCTTTTTTTGTTCATTTTAATATACTTATTATACATATTTTTTTACCTCATCATCAACTTTTTATTGTTCCTCTTCTTTCATCATCGTCATCTTGTTTTCTTCCTCTTCTTCTTTTTCCCCTTCTTATTCTTCTTCCTTTTCTTATTATACTTATGCTTCTTGTTCATGTTCTTCTTTTTCTTCTTATATTTCCTCTTCTTCTAATTTTTCTAGTAGTTCTTTTTATCTTGTTCTTCTTCATATTCTTATTCCTCCTCCTATAATTCTTCTTTAACTCCTCCTCCTCCTTCTTACACATCTTCTTTTTGTTCCAATTTTTCTATTTCTTCTTCTTCTTCCTCTCATTCTAATTATTCTTCTTCTTATTTTTTTTCATCATCATCATCTTCTTCTACTTATTCTTCTACTTATTTTTTTTTCATTCTTCTTTTTCCTCTCATTCTTCATCTTTTTATCTTCCTCTACTTTTTTCATTTTTCTATTTAGTCTTTTTTATCCTCTTCTACTTCTCCTTCTTCTACTTCTTATTCTTTATCTTCTTCTTCTTCTTCTTATTCTTATTTCCATTCTCCTTCTTCCTATTCTTCTACTTCTTATTTCCATTCATCAGCATCTTCTTATTTTTTTTCTTCTTCTTTTTTCTACTTTCTTTTATTCATATTTTTATTTTTTTTTCTTCGTCTTCTTCTACTTCTTTTTATTTTTTATTATTATTCTTTTTCTTCTACATCTTCTTATTGAAATTTTTCATTTTCTTCTTCCTCCGTTTCTTCTACTTATTTATATCTTTCTTATTTTTCTTGTTCTTCTTCTTCTTCTGCTTCTTCTTTTTATTCTTCATCTTCCTCTTCTTCTTCTTCTTCATTATATTCTTTTTCTTTTTCTTCTTCTTTTTTTTCTTATTCTTCTTCTTTTCATTATTCTTTTTCTTTTTATTCTATTTCCTCCACTTTTTCTTTTCTTCTTATTCATCTTTTGCTTCTTCTACTTCCACTTCTGCTTCCTCTTTTTCTTCTTCTTATTATTATTATTAATTTTATTCTTATTATTCTTCTTCCTCCTCCTCTTTTCTTCTTTTTCTTCTTCATCTTCATCAACTTTTAGTTCTTTTTCTTCCCCTTCTTTTTTTTCTTTTCCACTTCTTCTTCCTATTATTTTCTTTCCTCTTCCTATTATTCTTATTCTTCTTATTCATACTCTTTTTTTCTTCTTTTTTCTCTTCTGTTTCTTCTTCTTTCTCTTCTCTTCTTCTTCTTCTTCTTCTTCTTCTTCTTCTTCTTTCTCTTACTCTTCTAATTTTTCTTCTTCCTCTTCATCTTCTTCTTCTATCTCCTCCTCATATTCTTATTCTTCTTCATATTCATTTTCTTTCTCTTCTACTACTTTTTCTTTTTCTTTTTATTCTTCTTGTTCCTCGTCTTCTTCTTTGAATTCTTCATCTACTTCTTCTTCTTTTTCTTCTTTCCTTTCTTCATAACACTCTTTTTATCTTTTTTTATTATTTTTATTCTTCTACTTATTCATCTTATTCTACTTTTTCTTCTTCCTCCTCATCTTCTTATTATTCTTCTTACTCTTCCTCTTCTTCTTCTTGCAATTCATTTCTTTTCTTGTATCTCTTCTAATTATTATTCTTTTTTTTTCTTCTAGTTATTATTCTTCTTCTTTTTATTCTTCTTAATTTTTCACTTTTCTACTTTTACTTCTTGTTCTTCATCTTTTTTTTCTTCTTCCCTTTGTTACTCTTCATTTTTTTTATTTTTTTTCTTTTTCTTTTTCTTCCTCATTTCCTTCTTCTTCTTCCTCTTTTCCATCTTCTTCATTTTCTTCAACTTCTTCTTTTTCTTAATCTTCCTCTTTTTCTTCTTTCTATTTTTCTTCATCATCATCTTTTTCTTATTTTTCTTCTTCCTCCTCCTCCACTTCTTCTTACTCTTTTTCTCCCTCTTCTTCTCCCTCTTCTTCTCCCTCTTCTCCTCTTCTTCTTCTTCTTCTTCCTCTTCTTTTATTTATTCCAATTCTTCCCAATTTTTACTATTTTTTTTCTTATTCTTATTCTTTATCTTCTTCTACTTACTATTCTTCTTCTTTTTCTTTTCATTGACATAATCAACTTTTCTTATTATTTTTATTCTACTTATTTTTTTTTCCCATCATCATATTCTTAATATTATTATTATTATTATTCTTCTTCTTCTTCTTTTTTTTCTTCTTTTCCTCCTTATTCTTCTTCCACTTTTTATTTTTTTATTCCTCTTCTTCTTTTTATATTATATTTCTTCTTCATCTTCATTTTTTACATTTTCTTCTTTATCTTTTTCTTCTTCTTCTTCTTCTTCTTCTTCTTCTTCTTCTTCCTCCTATTTTATTTCTTCTCCACCTCATCCTCCTTCTTCAACTTCCACTTCTTCAACTTCTTCTCCGTGCACTTCTTCTTCTTTTTCCTTTTCTTTTTATTATTATTATTCTTCCTCTTCTTATTTCTTTTTCTTCTTGCTATTCTCCGAATTGTTCTTCTTATTTTTTGTTCATTTTTTATTCCTATATCTTTTTCTTCTTCTTCGTTTTTATCATTTTATTCTTCTTCTTCTTATTTTTCTTATTATACATCATTATCTTATTCTTCTTGTCTTTCTTTCTCTTTTTCATCATTTTCTTCTTCCTCTTTTTCATTATCTTCCTCTTATTCTTATACCTGTTCTTTTTCCTCTTATTTTTTTTCTTCATTTTTTGTTTCTTCTTCTTATTCTACTACTTTTTATTCCTCTTCTTCTTCTTCTTTTATACTACTACTTCTTCTCCTTCTTCTTCCTCTTCTTCTTCCTTTTATAGTTTTTCTACTTTCTCTTCCACTTCTTTTTCTTCTTCTTCATATTTTTCCACTTCTTTTACTTATTATTCTTCATCTTCTTATTCTTCCTCTTCTCATTCTTCTGTTTCTTGTTATTCTTCTTCTTCCTCTTTTTATTTTTTTTTCTTGTTATTATTCTTCTTATTATTTTTATTCTTCTCCTTCTTTTTTTCTCTTATTCTTCCTCTCCTTTTCTACCTCTGTCTTCTTAATCTTCATCATCATCATATTATTCTTCTTTTTTTTCCTCTTGATATTTCTTCTTCTTTTTCCACTTGGTCTTTTTTTTCCTTTCTCCTCTTTCTAATCTTTTTCTTTTTATTCTTCTCCTTGCTCTTCTTCTTTTTATTTTTTCTTCTTCTACTTACTCTTCTTTCATTTTTCCTTATTATTATTATTATTATTATTCTTCTTCTTCTTCTTCATATTCTCCTTCTTCTTCTACTTCTTCTTCTACCTCTATTTTTTCTTCTTTTCTTCTTTTTCTTTGTCTTGTTTTTCTTCTTTTTTTTCGTCTTCTTCATCTTCCTCATCTTCTTCATCTTTTTCTTCTTCCTATTATTCTTCCTTTCATCTTCTTTTCATCTTCTTGTAAATATTCTTATTCTTCCACTTATTCTTTTCAACTTCTTATAATTATTTTTATTCTTTTTCTTCACCTTTTTCCTTTTCTTCAAATTTTTTTTCTTCTTCTTATTCTTCTTCAACCTCCTCTCCTCCTCTCCTCCTCTCCTCCTCATCAATCTTCTACATCTTCTTTTTTTCTTAATCTCCTTGCTCTTCTTCTATTTTTTCTTCTTCTTCTACTTATTTTATTTCCTCTTCTTCCTCTTCCACTTTTTATTTTTCTTCTTCTCATTATTCTTCCTATTGTTACTCTTCTTCTTCTTCTTTTTATTCTTCTTTCTCTTATAATATTACTTTTTCTTAT
>JAREIK010000401.1:191347-217861 GCA_029783825.1 Sapria himalayana | reverse complement strand
TCAAGATTTTTTGTTTGAAATTGTTATTGAAAATACTCCTTGATTTTGATAATCTCCAAATCATCATCCTCCATTACCATAATATCATTCACATGCATAATGAGCAAAATTATTATACCATAAGAGCTCCTCTAAAATGATGAGGTTGCCAAATGCACAAATTTCCGACTTTAGCTTAGGGTCTGAAAGTAATTAATATCTTGATAGATGTATCCCTGAAAATCGAAGAAATTACATCTGATAAGTCTCGAACTTAAAACTTATCACACTTAGACAAAGAGATTTGTCATAGTATCAATGTATGACTTCTAATACATGTATGCAACACAAGAATTTCTTAGGTGATCAGTCATTTTAGAACTATTTTTGCCCAAATTTTTTTAACTTCTGAGTTCTTATGAGATCCTGTGTATTGGTATTTGTGTAATCACACATAAGACTCTTCTAAAAAACAAAAAAAAATAAATAACATACATGTATAAACCAAAGAAGATAAGTGTTATGAAAATCTCATAAACTAGATTCTCAATGATTACTTGAGGCCATATATAATGCATTTTACAATTTGTAAATTATGAATAATTGTATTGCTTGAGACTCAAATGACTACTCTATATTAGAGGTATCAAGTGGGTCAAGCAACCCAAGCACGACCCATGACATAGCATGATTCAGCTGTGTCAAGCCTAGCATGGCACAATTCAGAATCATGTCTAGACTATGATTGTGTCGGCCTATGGCATAGCTCATGTCATGCTAAGATGACACCCAGTGTACATCATGTCAAGCTATGATGGCACCCAAAGTGTCCCATATCATGCTAGGCAGGGCCCACATGTCAAGCTTGTGGCATGGTTCGCACGACTAATTTTAAAATCAACAGATTAAAAAAAGGCCTTGTTTATCAGCAAGCCATTTTTTTAAATGAGGACGACAAGGACAACAACAAAAAAAATATCTATTATTGCCCTATCTAAAAAAATTAAAATAACCTTATTTGGGAGCCATAGCATTGCTTCCAATGACTTCTTGGCAAAAATCTGATGGATATTAGATTTTTGTCCTTGATAAATATAAAATAAATTTTTATAATAAAAAATTTTATAAATGCCTAATACATATATATATTTTTTACAATTAGTTTGTAAATTCTTCTACTCTAACTCTCATCTCCTCTCATTGCTCTAAATATATTATTGTACTTTGTTACTTTATTTTATTTAAATCAATTATTTTTATAATTTTAATTTTTTGGATCAGAGTACTGGTAAGTGATAGTTTCATTGCATGACAAGTAACGACATCTAAGTATGAGAATATGATGTGAAACATCCAAAGTATTTGCTACGCACAAAAAATTAAGATACATATTACAATTTAATTTTAATTATTTTATTTAATTTAGATTAATAAAAAGATTAAAAAATCAACTAAATAAAATATTTCTCTCGTTCTCTAGTATTTCTATTCCTAATCTAATTTCATTGTCACACATTAAATTTAATAAAGAAAATTTAAAACAGATAAATTTAATAAAAATAAATTATACTTATGCATAAAATATACTTTATAAATAAAAATAGGCAAATTAGGCAAATAAATAAGAACCCAACCAGGTGATCCAAGGCCAAAATTAGTTTTATCATATGGTCTTGACATATTTTCCTAAAACACATAAAATTAAGCAAATTTTAGTAGTTTAGATATACTTTATAATAATTAAAAATAAAAATATTTGGGTATCAAAAAAGATTTTGTACAATTTATATATTATTAAAAAATATATACAAGTTGGAATACTAGTGTCATTAATCATCTTAAGAGATATACTGACAAATACATCAAAAAAACATGATACAAAAATTCCAAACAAATCTAACTTAGTGATAAAATCTTTAAAATTGGATCGACTAGTAAGAATAACATAATAAAATTTTTTAAATTAGAAAAATAAATTATAATTAATGAACTTTAAAAACATGAAAGAATCATGACGTCAGACATCTAGAATAGTTACAATGACATATCATTCGTATATCTCATCACCTACCATGTCAATTCTAAAGTGAAAACTAAATAAAAAATTTAGATTTTTCTAAAATCTTTTGCTAATAATGGTCCTTTCATATATAAATATCTGACAATAATCCTTGAAGAATACGATATTCAAAAAAATTTTTTGTATTGCATTCAATAAACACTTCAAATAATGATTGTCATCATTAGCATGTTTATCAAAACTATTAAATGATGAACTATTAATTGATATTTTCAAGTAAGTATATGTATCATACAAAGTATTAAAAGACAAAAATATAAGGCGAGATATTTTATATTCGTGAGATAGACGTAAACCTCAAGAGTTAAGACAATTTTTTTGTTACTGCGTAAGATGGTAAATTTTAATAAATTTTAAATTTATTAAATTCTCTACTTTTATTTTATTTTTAATTTAAGACACTATTTATTTATTAATATTATTATCAAATTTTAATAAACTTCGATAATTTATTAATATAATTTTTTTAATAATTTAATAAATTAAATAAATTACCATTGCCCTTACCCCTCTCCCTCGCCCCTCTCTCTCTCCTCTACTCCACCGGAAAACTAATGGAGCTCCAGCAAGCTCCATCGTGGAGCTCAATGGAGCTCAATGGAGCTCGTGTGGAGCCGACACTTTTTTTTTAACACCTTGAGGCATTCGCCTTAAGGCACACGTCAAGGCATTAAAAAAACACCTTTAAAAAATATGATATCATATAATTAACCTAATAATATAAACATAAATAAAAATTATTTCACCTGTATTAGAAAATATAAGAATTTACTAAAATATTATTGAAAGCCTAATAGACAATATGAATTTCACACTTTATATTTTCAATAAGGATAAAAAAAATCCAAATAAATATCAAGATACCATAAGAATTATACTTATCTATTGTTAAAATTATATATTGGCTATCAACATATGATATTCGACTATTTTAATAGTAAAAATAATATTTTTATCATCAATGATTCAAAGTGTGTACAAGAAATTTTATTTTTAAAATTTCTAAAAAATTTTTATGATATGACAAATATGTATTCATTTATATACAATCTGACCACTTACATTACACTTGGATGTATATGTAAACATTAGTAGAATATTTTAAATGTATCGAGTGCAGTCTTATTTTAGTGTCATGTATGTTTGAATAAAAATTAAGCATTTAAAATACTAATTCTCTATTCTATCTCTTTATTGTTTGGATGCCTATATAAATCTTAGAATTAAGATAATATGATTAGAAAATAAATTAAAATAAATACTCACCTACATGAACCAGGCAGATGAACCTGATGATTAAATTCATGATAAGTATTCAACATATTTATATATTATGATATTAATATGATAGTTATAACAAGACTTCAAGTACAAATATAAATATCATATTCAAAGATGATATATTTTCTATGTGATTAGTAAGGAAAAAATAATGAATTGGTCTATAAAATAGAAGTGAATTGGCTTGATAGTTAGATAATGATTATTACTCTATTATAATTCTTGACAATAATAAGAATTAGATATGTCACTTTGATAAAAATCATATGAATCCATTTATTTGCAATATCAAAGATAAGATGTGATTAATAACATATCTAATATCTAGCATAGTATTGTAATCTATTTTTTTATGACTATGAATATTATTTCAAATAAAAGATCTAGACTACAACCAGATATCGTAGAAGTTTTTCATTTTTAAATAATTATAAAAATTCAAAAATAAATATTTAGGATACAATGATAAAATGACTAATAGATGATAACTCATGTGATATCAAGGATATTTAGGCTACAAATACCATTAATTTCAGAATCAAACATAACAATCTGATCCATACAACATACTATTAACACTATTCAAAAACAAAATACTATATATTTTTTTATTGATTTATGGTCTTATTTTTGAATCCACAACCTACAAATACCATGCGACATCATGAATATTAGACTCAGTCATTCAAAGAACTGATATTTAATGTGTTTTATTTTTGAATTTTTGTTGATGTACTCTTTTTTTTACTTTTATATATTTTTAATTAATTATTATTTGTCATACGATATTATAATATTCAAAATCAAAATAAATATATATTTTATTATTAAATTATGGACTTATGATTTTATTAATTTATATTTATATTGCAATGTAGTTTAATTTTAATAATTATATTTTTTATAAAATAAAATTTACTTATAAATTTAAAGTTTAACTTTAAACTTAAAATAATTAACACATATCATGGTTGTCTGCTAGCGCCCACTACTCGTGCACATGTGGTAAGGCCTAATGACCACTACCAAGTGAGCAATGGGCAGTGGACACCGGCCTAGGCCCTAGCACTACTCATTGCCACTAAGCAATAGTGGGTGAGCATAGCCGAATACCATAAGCACTAGCGAGTAGGTTATGGCTTGTGGGTTGTGGTCAATGGTTGGCACTGCAATGTCGACACAGCATAGCTTGTTTGACATCTTTACTTTATATGCAACTTATACCCACGGTCACCAAAAAAATTATTATTCATAATTAGATGATATATTTCATCTGTAAGATACTACCAGTAAAATATGAAATTATACGAAGACTATCTTACCCACTAGAGAGCATTCTAGAAATTTATATCATACTTATAAGTAAATATCATCGCTACATGTTTCACCTTAAGATGATTTACATTCTCATCTAAATTTATCTTCATAGTAAATACTCACAACTAAAAATAAATATTTCTCATATCATGATACTAGTTTCTAAATCTCATTGGAAATTGAACATATTTATCTCTAATAACATGGTCAGGCAATATCCTTATTCGTGGGTAGAGGTGTCAAATGAACTGGGCCAGCCTAACCTGGCCCGATTTTAGGTGGCCCAATAGGGTCATTGGGTCGTGCCTGACACGGCATGACACAGTAACCATGTTGTGTCTGGCTTGGCATGATTTCATTACAGCAAGCCCGACATAGCCCGGCTGTGATGAAACCATTTCAGGTCGGGCCAGGACGGGCCAATACTGGCCCGTCCAGGCCATGTTTTAATTTTTAAATTTTTTAAATTTTTAATTCAAAATATTAAAAATATTATAAAATTTTAAAATTAATTATTTAATTATATACTTACATAGTTTTTAGTTAATATTAATAGTTAATTATTGAATTTTAATTAATTAATTAATTTTTAAAATTTTATTTTATTTAATTTAATAAAACATTAAGTTTATTTATTATAATAAACAACTAAAATTTAATAAAACTTAAATATGAATAAAAATCAATACAAATACCAATTTATAAAAAATAATATTCAATCATCAATCCTCAAACTCAAAGTAATATGATAAACAAAAAATAAACAAAGATAAATACAATATAAATGAGTAAATCCAATATCAAACATCAATGTCTCAATCCATCAATCATCAATGTCATCAGTCGTCAAATCATCCTCAATATCACATTGATTATCATTATCAGCTAACTCATCCACTTTTGCAGGAATCTCAGCATAATCTCAGATGCCCAAACTCGAATCCTCTCAATACTTCATATATGTTAATGCCTCAATAATATCTAACTGTAATATAAATCTCCTATCTAAAATTACATTCACTGTAACAGAAAAAACGACTCTAATATTATGCTTGACACCGGAGGAGTCAATAGATCCTGTATCATCTTAGATAGTACAGGATAGGTTGACTCATATGATTCCTATTATTATAATATATCAAAATTATTATTATCAAAATATGATATGATTGAGCAGTAATCGGTATCTAAATACCAAGATAGTTTGCTCCTATTTGACAATCTACCCCATCGTTTCCTCCTCACTGCCTGAATGAAAAAGTCATCACCTCCGAATATGATATCTATATTCATACTCGAAGTCACATTACTACTACCATCATACTTAGTATCATAGTATGTAAAGAGCATAGCAAATTCTCGTGAATGAACCCTTCGGGTGGGTATTCCTGGTTCATACACGATGATATGTATGTCAAAATATTTTCTACCCTTTCCACCTTAACTTTAGGATCTATGCAAACATCCAGACAATAAAGAAATTGAATAGTGAACCAGTACTCTAAGTACTTAATTTCTATCTCTAGAACCATATCATTAAGTGTCGGGTCATCTTAAAACTTCCTGATCATGCTACTAATGTTGCATATGCACCTGACTACAATACAAGTCATGGGAGTATAAACAAATGAACACATGTTTATCCTATCATAAAAAATCTTTAAAAACTTCATAAATAAAATTTCTGTAGCCTAATCAGTGACGTTAATAATAAGTTTGTCACTTTTACTATTGACGTAGTCGAATATCACGTGTTCGTATCCAACACATGACTTCAATATCAAGTATGTGTAATTTCAATGGTATCTTACATATAATTGGAATTTCTTTTTCTTTAGTCTAGTAGACAAACAGAGACTATCGAACTCATGTTGTCTGTGATGCATACGAATATATTTTAGTAAGTTATATATATTTTCTAAAACGATGGCACACACCTTTATCTCCACTTGTACTATCAGGTTAATGACGTAATACATACATCTAACATGAAAAATTTCTCCTGATGATTTATCTCTAATATTCCTAACAAGTTAATCACTATTCCCTTATTAGATGTATTAACGAATATCTAATTTTGAATTTTATATTCTCTAAAGATTTTTATTATACACCCAAATAACCGGGCACTAATAAAGATAAAACTCAAAAAATCCTAATATTTTTTTTATTTAATGTCTATTTAAAACCTATATTGTGAGTGGTGAGACATGCATAAGATGCATCATCGTGACTAGTCCAAATATCGAATATCACAAACATCACTCTACTATATTCCATAAATTCATTAATTATTATTTCTTTTTTTAACTTATAATATTTTATTATGTCATTCCTTAATGTGGACTTAGGATTCCTACGATATACAGGTTAAAAACATGTCTGCATGATACTGACTACTCTTATATCCTCTAAAAACCTAATCAAAAAATTCATCGTGATGATCAATTTGGTCATGTTTTTCCTCCCTAACTCATTGTGGTATATAAAGGGGGTAAACATTGAGACTGAACTAAATCCAGTCTCGAAAAAACCACCACTAAGTTGGGTTTTCCTAGGATTTAATACACCATATTTTTTGGTGCATAATTCAAAATGACACTCAAGATGTTCAATCTCACACGAACTCTTACAGATTAAAATTTTTTTATGATATTTACACTATATTAATTCTTCTTCGGTACTCCTAATATTTTTTTATAATAATATATTGAATCCAAACTACTGAAGTCTTCTAGTTTTTTATTTTTTAAATGTTTAGGTTAAGGTGACCTGATAAACCAAAGTTTCAACAACCTTAGACCTTTCCATAGGATTTTCATTTTTTAAATTATAATTAATTTTATTTTTGTTATTAAAATTATTATTTGTCATTTTTGTTTAGATTCGATTTAGTAGTTAGGACTAAGAGAGAGAGAGAGACTAGATTAGAGAGAAGAATATTTTATATTTAAAACTTTAAAACTTAAAAACTAATAAATAAAAAAAAATATTTGTAAACCATAATACATAAACTTTAACTTTTTAATGTCCGCACCGCACGTGCACTACAATCCACAGCACACCCAAGTTCCAAAAAGCAAAATGTGAAAGCTTGAAACTAAAAACAAGAACCTAAGAGAGAGAAATATATATTTTGAAAACATAAATATTAGAATGAGGGAAAATGGGAGTTTATAGATTAAGAAAACATAATTTTAAAAAAAATATTTTTAAAAATTTTTTATAATTAAAAAATGAGCAAGATCCTTAAAACTGTCGGATTCTGCCCCATATCCATTGGAGGTGAAATCCATAGGCTTAGATTTAAATTTTTTTTTAGACCATTAGATTGGTTCGACCATCGAGCCGACCCAAACGGTCCAAAATTCCAAAAACTTCAGCTTTCAAAACTATCGGACTCAGGTCTGGAGGTGGTGAAAAAATGACCACGAGTCGGGTCATAGGCCCGACGAAGATTCAAATCCATCGAACATCGGGCTTCGGGATGGGGCTGAGTCGGGACTCGAGGCACCTCTCATTTTGTGCCGAGAATTCGTGCCCATGGGCCACAGTGACAGGTCGTGCCCGGTACAGCACGTGGCCCGGTTGGCCTAGGCACGACATAGCACAAGCCATTCCGTGAGCAGGCATGGCACGAGCACGGGCACAAACCTTTATCGAGGCCTGGCTGCCTGGCCCATTTGACACCTCTATTCCTAGGTGAGATAATATCTCGTAATAAGACTTATATATATTTATAACATCAAGATAAATAATAAAAATAAAAAAAAAAGAAAATATATTATTACAATACTTATGAAATAGGGTATTGAGTACAACTATTATATCTCTTTCAATAAACAATCAAAAAGTCAAGTTCAAAAAAACAACTGTATGATCATATGGCTACTTAATAAATTCATCTCTAGTCTAAGCAGGGTATGTATAGCTCCTCGTCCTAGTATAGACTTGAAGGAGATTTCATCTCTTGGGAAACCTCATTAATATTTAACTTCAATGTTAAATTGATTTGTACAATTTGGTACATATGACAATTCACAAGATTGTTATCACTTATCATAATATAAAGTATAAACTAACAAGTTTATATGTAGTAAACAAGTAACTTTTTCTATTTCCAAGTGAGATTCCTAAGAAGTAAGATAAAGTAACAAATCCACACGTACCAACTAGACTTTTATTCTTTCTAGAGCCACTAAAAAATGACTTGCTCGAAAAAAAAATGTTTATACTCATTAAAATTTAACTAATCTCTAATAAAAAATAGGCATATCATCTTTGAGTTTTAGAATATCAAAGGAAAACATATCTCAAAGTCTAGGAAATAACTCATCCAATTTTAGTGAGAGATTGTAGACAAATCAAGTACTCTCAAACACTCTAAAAATAAATTAAATGATTTCGCTTTATGATATAGAATATAAAAAGCACGCACTAGGAATGAATAGAAGAGACCGTTCAGGTGTCAACTGGTTAAGTGATTCGAGCCCAGCTCAAGGCATAGCACAAAAATATTGGGTCAAGCCAATACGGTCCAAACTCATGCCCAAATCTATCACATGCTAGCATGTGGCACAACTCATAACATGTGGCATCAGGGCAGCACATCCCATGTGCCAGGCATGACATGACAAGCACGTAATGTGGCATAGGCATCATTACAAAAAATATAGTCATTGTTAAATGACTACCTTTACATCATTTAATATTAAAAAAAAATACAATTGTAAATCTAAGCCATTGGATTTTTTTCAATGGATGAGGAACACAAATTCAATGAATATTGGATTTTTGCCCTTAAAATAATTAAAAATATTAAAAATATATTTTTTTAATATTAAAGATTTTCTATAAATACTATGTTACTATTTTAGACTTTCATGCATAACTATAATCTTTTATCTCTTTTTCTAATCTATTGAAATACCAAAAGTCATCTTGATTTTTTAGTTAATTTAATTTTCTTTATTTTTGTAATTTAAAATTTATAGATTATAAAATATTATATTAGCAAGCAAGAATTTTTTTCAGGATGGCATAAAGCAATTGCATATTATGGTTTGCAGACTTGTTACTTCCTAGGAACATTAGTTCAAGGTATACAATGGATATTTTAGTTTGTATTTTTTTTAGTTGTTATTTTTCTTCTAGGTATAAAATTATAATCAAATTAAATAAAATATATCACCCATAGTTATACTCAAAATTCTTTAAAAGCTAAATTTATAAAATAAATATAAAAAATAATAAATATTATTAAAAAATAAATTTAAACATAGATAACAATTACAAATCAACCAAAAAGTTTGAGACTCGGTTATCTCCCAATCACAAATCATTATCAGCCCCCATGCTTAAAAAACCTAAGAAAAGATAAATATTAATAATATAGATATACTTTAAGATAATTATAAAAAAAATCAAATATATATATATATGGTAATACTGAACACTTTAGGAGATACACCAAATAATATACTAAAAAATATAATAGATTAAATCTCAATTAAATCAAACTTAACAGCATGATCTTTGAAGTTGGATCAATTTCAACTTCAATGACCTCGTTCATTTATCGTCATGAATATGATAATACAGTGCACGCATTTCTCCTCTCTCTAGGGTTTGTAACTCTTACACACTTTTTTTTCCTAAGGTATTTTGTGTTGAACTTCAAAACATGTCAACATAAACTCAATAATCTCGATAATTAAATAATAACATGTAATGCTCTTATATAAGAGGCTTATGAATTAGGGAAGCCCACATGTTGGGTGTTCCCATTAATAATAACATAACAAGGATATAAAAATGTAAACAACATGAAAGGCACACTTTTAAACTACAATAATCTTCATTTGAGATATATTTAATTGATAATCACATATAATAAAAATATAATCAACATTACTACTTATATCACATTTCATCAATTTGATCTGCATTGGTAAAAGTAAGAATAATTTAATATATTTCTCTTAAGACCACAAATAAATATTGGAGAGAAATTGAACCACACTCGATAATATTGCTTCAAGACAAAGTATCATAATGATTTAATACACATCATACTTGCATTGCCTAGAACAATAAAACTTGATAGTTATTAAATACATATTTTTTCTCAAAATCATTGTGAAAAAATATATTATTCATGTTCAACTAATATATAATCTACTTGTGAGAAATGATAACAAAAATCAAAAATCTAATAATGATCATCTTGACCATAAAAAAAAATATTTTAATAATTCATATCATAAGTCTATGTAAATCAAATCACGACTAACTTAACTTTTGACCTATCAAACTTCCCTTCAGGACTAATCTAATAAGACCCAGATTAGATTCACACGAGAATATGGATTGATACTTAAGTCATGTGACAAACCTTCACTCTTAAGCTAGCTTTTGTGATGAAGCTATGGCCTTGAATTTGGGTACCTATCTAGTTCTTTCATTGAGGGTTGATACCTAACAAAAAAGGACTACATGATACTTGATAAAATCCAAAGTGAGGTATGTCCCAAAGATGACAAGGGTTACCAAGTGTCATAAAGAGTGTGGACTGAGAGTCATCCATGAACATTATCTGATTATCGTGGGATCACAATGATATGACCCACATTGGATTCACACTAAGTGTCAATTGATACTTAAGTCAATGAACAAAACCTTTATTCTTGAGCTAGCTTTTGTACTAGAGTTAGGACTTTGAGCTTAGGTACCTATCACAGTCTTTACCATATACACCCACTTATATTCCATTACAAACTTACTAAAAAACTTCAAAACAAGATCTCATGTATTATTTAAAATAATTACAATAAGTTCATCCAAGATAGTTTGTTACTAGCCTAGATGGCTAACCATCTCGAATAGAGTATCTATGATCATATAATTATCAATGGAAAATAAAAAATTAAAATACATAATAATGAAATAAACATATCAAAAGCTTATGACAGAATATGGGGTACAACACATTATTAGTTTCACAAAAGGGAAATTAAAAAATTCAAGTTTACACTCTAAAATAGATCAATTAACATAACAAATAGCTCAATGTGAAACTCACTCCTCATGTTTCATGGGACACTCACTAGAAGCATCCTCCTAACTGACACCACTAAAAGATATCTCATTATTCTCCTCAAGACCAATTGTAATGATATTATCAAGCATATATAATTTTAATTTATTACCTTGTGAGCGATAACAACTAGAACTAATAAAAATATTATCAATTATCCCTACATTGCCTAAAGATGGATCTTCTTAAAATCTAATCTTTGAAAAAATATTAATTCTCAAAAAATATCACATCAACTCTACACTACATCTATTATCATAATAATCTTTTTAATCTCTGGTAAATAATACTTTTACCCCTTCTATGTATTGGAACACTCAAAGAATGCATAGATGACATGTGCCACCATCTTTTCTCTATTAAAACAGAGATTTTGGATAAAAAATATATGCTTAAAAATTTTGACCAGAAGATAAAAAAATTTATCTCATAAATATATTAATTAATATGAGATACAACCTAAAGAATAAAAAATAAATAACAGATTGATCAAAAAATTAGTAATTAATATCATTTTCTCCCCAAAGATATCTAGAAACACTTCAGCTTCAATTTGGTTAAAGTATCTTATATATTTCAACTAAATATTTATTTTTTATCTCAATTATCTCATTCTATACAAAAATATCAATTATAGGATATCTAGTATATTATTTCATGCTCCTCAAAAAATAAGAAAATTAATATTAAGTATATTATAAACCATAATCACTTCTTAATTGTTATAATTTTTTTTAAAATATTTTTATTGTTTGTATTTTTCATGAGCACCAAACATGTAGGCTACCCCAATTACTTTTACCCATTATATATAAATATTTAATATATTGAATTTCCTAGAGTGTTGCTACATTTTTATTTTTTTATATTATATTATTCTAACATAATATCAAAGCTAAATTAGAACAAAAAAAAATATTTTCTTCCAATAACAGGGGAGCAAAATAGTGATAGCATAGGCACATGTGGTGTTGGCGCCTAGTAGTGGTAACAACAACATGTGATAATAGTAGAAGAGGTGCGCATGACAATAAGCACACAATGGTGGAGCATGGTGATGACACATGATGGCATGCAGTGGTGGTGCATGGTGAAATTCTTGAGAAGGTACCCTAGGTGGCACATGGTTGTGCATGATGATGCACAATAGTGTTTTTGAGTAACGACCCTAACTAAGGTTTTGGCAGATTTATAATAAAGAGAATTAATATTTACACAAAAAAATAATTGAATATAATTTTTTTTTATTTAGAGGAGCCATAATTTCACAACACAATAAAAAAATTATCATAATAAAGTTAAATGGAGGAGAACCATAGTTCGATATACTCGTTGCCAGAAGATAAATCACACCAGATATAATTATTGGATATTATATTCAAAAGAGGATACCAAAAATTTTATACAATATGATAAAATGAATACTAGAGTCATCTAGGAATCTTGACAAAATTCACTCATTGTAATACTTATACTTGCCAAGGAGAAATATAAATAACTCATCTCTAAAATAACAGCAAATTATTCACTTCTTTCGAATATTACTAATTATTTCACACATATACTAGAGGTGTCAAGCGACATGATAATGCGATCCACCGCCACAGCACAACCATGCTAGACCAGAGACAATGTCGAACGGCAAAGATGCACAAGACATGCATCTTCACCGGTACTCATTGTGTGATGGCCAACAAGTGACCAGCTTATGAGCCGACCAATTACAATAGGACATGTGACCAATAATTTTAAATAAATTAGACTGCCCGGGGGGCCACCCGATGAGAACCTCATTGGGCAGTCACCCTGATCAATTTATCATGCCTCAGGGCCAGGCACACGAGTTGCGCTGGCCCAGCATGGCACAAAGCATACTATGGAGTGGCCCGGCCTACCTTGAGGCATGATTCTGAATTGTCGTGCTAGGCCAAGCATTGTTGAACTGAGCTAGGCTGCAAGTCATGCTCAAGTAGCCCGACTCGTATGACACATCTAACATATACTCAATGCAATTATTGAATTATTGAATTATTGAAACAAGAGATATTAATCATATTAATAATAATCATATACTAATTACTTATTAATTTCTCATGTATTTCATATTCTCAATTATCTTGTTAGTTTAGTCACTAGATTGTATCTTTACAAACAACTCAATTCTAGCTTTATTTTTATTTTTATTGATGTTTATTTGCAAGATTTAAGGACTCTTAGAAAAACTCTATTTAAAATTGAGTAATGTAGATTATATATTCTCTTCAATAGAATAATTTTTTCCTAAATTTTTAAGTGTGCTAAACTATTTATTTGTATATTCTCAACTAGATCACCCATTTTTAGTCAAGTTAAAAATATTTTATCATAGGCTAAAGAATATTTCAACCCTATAATATAAGACATGTCACTTAGAAAAGCTTATCGAGCATCATATCTTGTATACCAGTCTAGCTTGAGTTGGGACTCCTTCATTATATTATATTTAGACATATGAAGACTAAATAGATATGTCGCTAAAATAAAATTTAGGAATTTGATTATTTTTGTTGATGAATATAAAGATATACATGAATATTACTTTTAAGATATATCACGGATTGTTCTATTTTACATAAAATGATTAAAAATCAATTTAATAAAAATATAAAAAAAATTAAAAAATAATAATTTGTCAACATACTATAACAAATGAATTTGTTGAAAAAAAATTGACATATAATTAAAACAGCTCAAACACTCTTATTTGGAAAGACTTTCAAATATTATTAGAGAAATATGATTTTAACTACAATATATCCTTTCAGATCTTGTCCTCAAAAAAAATAATTAGCTAGTATCTCAAAATTTTTTAATGCACTTATTTTATTCTTAATTAATCTCCAATATCACTATATCAGAGAAGTTAGCATCTAAGCCTTTGAGATATACTTTTATTTGATACTTGAGTATCTAAAAAAGATAAAAGTATTTTTTAATATAGACTGATAAAATTTTGGCAAATACATAAATTATTTTTTTACCAAAACTCATTTTTCAACAAGACTAGAAAAAAAGAATCTAAATATTACATCTAAAACTATTACTCTTCATCTCTTGCATGTTGCTTTATATGGACTACGAGTTAGTGGAGAGAGTTATTCATCAGCAATATCCAAACATATTAGTACTCAGTATAATATTATTCTAATAAAATCATCATAATAAATAATAAATTCAAATCATATTTAATATAGAGAGAATGAAATTTCATAAATAAGGTGACATGATCACCCATGATTTAGAGTATATATCAAAAGAGAAAGACATACTCAATCTTCTTGTACCAAAGACAAACCTACCAAGCAACTAGTACTAAGATTCCCAATCACACTCATTAAGGGATATATAAATTATATTAAATACTCAATTTTATAGGTATTGTTGTACTCTCTTTCTGTTCCTTATTTTGATTCTATAATTATTTTTCTTAGTAGTACTAAAATATTCAAATTTTCTTTTGAGATATTATTTCATCTAAAACTATACTAAGTCATGATGAAAAAAATGCATACCATTAATTTTAATAAAATTTTGAACTAATATCATAATCTTAGAAAACTAAGATAGATTGCTTTCAGGAGAGAATAATAATGAGGAGATTCGACCAATAATTTGGTTTGGACTATCACTTATTTCTCTTACAGTATTTCATAGTTAAATAATATATCGATTAGACATAAATAATATATTTCCACATAATAAAATCTTGAAGAGAAAATGTATATGAAGCAATCATTTAAGCTTCAAGCAATACAGTTAAATATAACTTAGACTACAAAATATGTGTGGCCTCAAATAATTACTAAGAACCTAATTTATAATATTTTTACAAGCAATCATCTCATTTGTGTTACATATAGTTATTGACTTTTCTTTCTTTTTTTGAAAAAATTCTGATGATAGGATAAATTTACTTATTATCTATATAAATAATTTGTTTATTATAAAGCATAATAAGTAAGAAATCACAAGTCAAGTAGTACTTTCAAACAGAGTTTAAATTTTAAAACAAGAATTTTGGAGAGATTCATATACTATCTTAGTATATAAATAAGATATTCTATCAGGGATATAATCTTATCATTGTGAAAATATGTATTTGATACTTATTGCAAATTGAAATGTGAAAAATAAAATAAGTACTCGATAAAAATAATATACAACTCAAACTTTTACATAATGAGAATAAATAATTATGACTTGCCATATATAGATAGCTCTCATTAAGAATATTAAAAATAAAATAAATTTATTATTATAACAATAATAAAATTAGAAAATATCTCACATAAAATTGATGCATTCGGGTCCATGACACCAAACATAAAAAAAATAATAGTTACATCTTAGAATGTACTACATAATATTGATCCCATTAAATTTCTCTCTAAGTAAAAAGCAAATAACTATTATGTACTTTATTTACCTATAAATTACCAGATTAAAAATTATATAAAATTGTGGAATAAAATATTACATAATTGATCTCTTCAAGCAGATATCACATATTACAAGTATTTATTATTATCACTATAAATTATATATCTATACTAGATCTCAAAAAAAATAGTTCTCTTACTTTTTTATGAGAAATAATTATTTTAAAAAAAATATATAAAACTCTATCATAGATCCTTCAGTGCATATTCGAGCAACAATAAGTATCTATAATCTATGAAATATATCATGTATCTTATAAATTTCTTTACATACTATATACAAATAATTATGTCAAGATAAACCTCTCAAAAATAATCTAGAAAATAACTAGCTATACAAACTACGTAAATTATATCTAATCCAATCATAATCATATATAATATGAACTCTCTTATTTTATTATCTTTTATTATGACAATCAGGTAATGAAGCATATAATTTTTAATCTGATATTTCACAAATAAACAAAATATATAATAATAAATTACTTCTTTTTAAAAGAAGAATTATGATGATCAATATTATAATATATATTCAAATAGTAAAATAATTAGTAGATATATTTATAAATATCTTAAATAATTATTTAATGTGTACTTGTAAATATTAGCTTCACATAAATATTATAATTTTTTTTATGAGAGCACCCAACGAGTGGACTACTCCAATTACTTTTGCTCATTATATATGATTATTTAATGAATAAATTTTGGAGTGAATTATTTTTATTTTTTCTTTATATTTTTATTCTAAACATATATTTTGAACAATCCAAAAATTAAGTACTTTCATCAAAAAATATATATTAAACATCAATAAACAAATATAAAACTATAAACAATAATATTGATATAATTAAATAACAAACTTAATTTATATTTATTTCAACAATTATATGTTGACAAATATAAAATAATGTATTAAGTTTCTATTTTAATCTTCATCTTGGTGTACATTGACATAATGAAATAACACATAAACAAATATATCATCTCAGTAAATCATCAGTGTACTGAGAAGATCAAAAGAATTCATAAATAAAGTGTAACAAAATATATTAACTGGCAATGCAAACTAATACGAACATTTGTTTAAATATCAGTTTCATAGTCAATCATCTATTGCTCCCAGCAAAGTGAACAGAAGAAAACTTAGGTGTTCATCAAACACAAACGATAGAATGAGCATAGAAGATTATATGACTTCTTTCCATCCAACTGCAGTAAATAAACAAGCATATCACATGAAATACTTAAGAACCTCAGCTTTTCTACTACCGAAAATTTTATCCAACACTAATTAAGATATGTTATCTCTGTGAAATACTACTATAGAAATTCAACAATTCAATCTCAACTACAACGTAACGACACCTGATTAAATGAACAAGAAGCAACAAATTAGATGTTTTGCAGTTTTAGAATTCGTAATATTTGAAGCAGATATGTGCGCATACATAAAGAGAAGCCAACTATTCGCATTGCACGGGCAACTTTGCCACTTCCAAACTCTTGATATTTATAAGTAAACAAGTTACAATTGAGACTTTTCATTTAAGCAGAGATGTGCACACACATAAGTTTTAGAACATTGAAATTTATTAATCCGATTATACCCTTCGAATTTAAAAAAAAAATTAAAACATCATTTTTTGAATTTTAAAATACTCTTTTGAAATCATTAATATTTTTTAAAATTTTAATAAATATTTAGAGTGGGTAAGCTAGGATTTGAACATGTGACATCCACAATCATAAAAACTAATAATAATATGATCACAAGCAATAAATAGAATTGAAAGAGAACACACACACACACACAGTCACACACACATATGAAAAGAATCATATATATATATATATATCTATCTATCTTTAAACATATAATAATAAATGATTAAATATATGTGCGTATATATATACTTCTTTATACATATCTAAATGTTTACATATGTTTTTATATAATTATACATAGTTATATTTATATATTTTTTTAGTTATGTATAATTATATATATTTATATATGTATAAATATAGATATTTATGTGTGTGTGTGTGTGTGTGTTAATATATGTATATATAGATATATTAGTATATATAAATTTATGTAGATTTATAGATATATATATATATATACACATATATGTTTATATATGTTTATATATGTATATATAGATATATATAATTATATATAATTATATGTTGATATATAAACATGTGTGAGCGTGTGTGTTTATGATGTGTGTGGGTGTGTGTGTGTGTGTGTGTGTGTGTGTGTGTGTGGGTGTGTGTGTGTGTGTGTTCGCTAACAAATTGTTATATAGATTGTGACTTGATAGTTTCATGAACTTTTATGTTTATGGAGGTAATAGGCTTGAATCTAGTTTAGCCACTCTATGCAATATTAAAATTTTAAAAAAAATATATATTTCTGAATTTGAAATAATATTTTTTGAAATCAAAAAATTATGTTTTTTTTTTAATAATGGAAGACATAATCGAATTAATGAATTTTAGTGCATCAAAAACTTAATTATTATTAGATTTAATGCACTTTTTTTAAATTATAAAAAATTAGAGTCTTTTTTTTTTTCAAATATTTTGACTTTATATCTAATGTATTAAAACATACATCTTTGATAATTTTATATATGTGAAAATGCAGCCCATGATTGTCACGAGATAGGAGTCATAGTCAAGGTGATGATGCTAATGCCCTTTTGAATGTTGGAGACCAATAAAACAATATAGTATCTTGCAACTAGTTGCAATTTGGCATTTTAGTGTCCTTGATTTCAATATTACTTTTTTTTTTTGAGAAAAATATGACTAGACATTTTTTGTACTAACACCTAAAATATTTATAGTTGTAAATATATTTTATTGTCCTTGATTCAAAAATCACTCACAAACACACACACACACACACATGTGTGTGTGTGTGTGTGAGTGTGTGTGTACAATGTATATACCATGATAGATGTGTGTAAAATCATATAAAATTTTAAACTTTTTTTTATTCAATCATTTACAAACTTTTTTAGCTTTAATATATTAGATTTTTTCACTCTTCTATATTTTGTAAAGTTTTATAATTAACAAAATTCTTACATTTTTAAAAATTTGTTTGTTGCAAATATTTATATATTTTATATTTTTTCTTATTCGATAATTTATGTATTTAAAAAAATATGATATTTTATGATTCTTTATAATTTTTATAGATTTATAATTTACAATAACTTTAATTTTATATTTCAATAAATTCCATTAATGTTGTCATGTTTATTACTTTTATAATTTTTTTTTTTTTGAAACTATTTTTTTTATTTTCTTAATTTTTTAAATTTTTTATTAATTTCATAATTTATATTTATAATTTTTATCATTTTTATACATTAATAATGATTAAATATATAAACTGTATCATCATCATTATTACATGATATTCTTGATATGATACAAATATTTCTAGTAAATTTTATTTCTCCAAATAATATATATATATATTTGTTAGAATCTAAATACATTTGTTCTTTGATAGATCTTCTATCGTATTTCTCAACCCTTTGGAAGAGGAGAGAGTGGATCTTTTCTCCTTCCACCTTACTTGATTGCAATCTAATGCCAAAGAAAAAAAACAAAAATGCTTATATAGAAAGAAGAAATCTTCTTGCCCCTTTATTTTTTTTTTTTAAGTATCAATTTATCACCTATCATGCAAAGGTGATTTGATACTTAATTAAATAAATATATATATGTTTATTTTATTAAGTAGTCAATTATGGCTCTAGTTGAGACTATGGTAAGGATCTAAAAGCTTATATAAGATATTGGGCTCTCATTGCAAATAGATAAACTTATTTATATTAATTACAATTTAGTTTGCTAAAAAATTATAATTATACTATATCACTTATTTGAAATGTATTATGTGCCCTTTTATTATTAAATACATGGTAATCTCATAATGCTAGGATTACAGACACTAATCGATTAAATTAAATCTCTGGTGATTTTATTTAATCGATATTAAATAATTTATTTGATATCTTCTACTTAACTTTTTTGATATATATCAGAATTATATCCACTTGTATTTTTTGATATAAACAAAATTTATAAGTATAATCAAGACATTGAATTATCATAATGTATATTTTGTTAATAATTAGTATTTATCATATTATTAATATTGTTGTTTAACTCAATGAGAATATTGATCGATATTTAAATCTCACTTTAATGAATCAAAATAACCAATAATAAATGTAAATGTCTAATAATTATCTCTAGATTAAGAGTAACGATGTTTAAAATTATCACTCTAAGTTAATGGTCATAATCAGTGTTTATAATTATTGATCGATATTATTAATAAGAGTAACGATGTTTAAAATTATTCATAATGGTCATAAGGTATTAATAATATGTTAGTTTATAATTATCACTCTAAGTTAATTCCTTACTAATGATGTTTAAAATAATCACTCTATCTTAATCAGTCTAAGTTTAAAATAATCAACATGAGCATACTAGCACAAGAATTTAAGACTAATTTATTCTTCATAGTAAAGATAAATCTATTGAATTATGTGCTATAATCTTACCAATGATGCATCCAACTCTATATAGACTATTAACTAATAGCTTATGGTAAACAAGAACTGATAGTTTGTTGTTCTATGTGTAAGTTAAACTATAAACATCAAATCATCTACTATGTTGAATAAGGGATACATGCAAAATAACTAAAAGCAAAATGTAGCTCATGTAGATTCTCATTAAAATAAAATAACAAAAGAAATATACATAAGGATTAAATGGCTTTTAGCATATATAGCCCCAACAATCTCACTTAAACTCAAAGCATGATGTCACACACCTCACTTCCATTCCATCTACATGTCTATCAAAATTCTTAGTCGACAAGCTCTCTATAAAATGATCTATCAAGTTTTTTAATGATGATAACTTTGTCACCTTTACATCTCTTTGTATAATATTTTTTATTATTTAATATTTATGCACAATATATTTTGTCTTCATATGGGCTCTAAGGTAGCAACTACTTAATTGAGCAATAAGTATAATAGTTAATTGCATCAAAGGAACCACTCTTAGATACAAATGAAAGTTTCTAATTCATATTGTTTCCTGAGCCGCCTCTTAAGGCTGGCACATATTAAGCCTAAATGGTGGAATCAACAATGCAAGATTACTTGATACTAACTTATTGCTCAATTCCCAAGGGTATACACAATCTAAGATAGACTCTTTGGAATAGAGGTGTCAAACGAGCCAGGTCGGGCTGGCCCAGCACGAGACACGACACGATTCGGTCGTGCCTAGCCTGGCACGTCATGCTACAGTGCCGTGCTCATGCCCATGTCGTGCGCACCCTTGGCCCTGGTCGTGTCGTGCCGGGCTGAGGGAATTCAGCCCGCGTGCCGTGCCAGGCACGGCACGAGGTCCTAGCACGAGGGCACGACACGTGTGACCACACACCGAGCCTGGTCACGGAGAGCCGATGCTCGACAGGCGAGGCTCGTTGACCCACGAAAGGGCAACGGTGGCGTGGAAGCACGGCGCCCCATCCCCCCCCCCCCCCCCCCTCCCCCCCCGGAATCCTAATTATGTTTAAAAATTAGGGTTTTGGCCTGATCCAAACCGAGTCAAATCGGGCTGAACCCGGCAAATTTCGGGCTATTGGCCCTTGCCAAGCCTGACCTCATAGAATCTTGCCGGGCCGACACTGCATGGCCCGTTTGACACCTCTCCTTTGGAATCATCACTTAACTAGAAGTCTAAGTCTATATACACTAAAGGTACAACCTATCAGCCTTGCAAATTAACAAATAATCTTTAATTATTTTCAGGTATTTGATTATGTATTTTACCATTTTCCAATGTTATTGCCAAGGATTAGACTGATATCTATTAACCATGACTACAAAAAGTAGATGTTAGGATTAGTACAAAATATTATATGTATTAGACTTTCTACTATATATAATAGAATAATTTCACCTGAAAAGGAAAAAAAACTTTTTTATATTTCTCCATTATCTAATGTTCTTTGATAGAATGATTTCATGTCCGAAAGAAAGAAAAATTTTATTAGAATCTCACATGTAAAACAAGTCAATAATAATCAATATAATTAACATATGATAAGCTCAATATTCTTTGCTTGTATTTATGTAGAAGTTTAATCCCAAGAATATGAATAGTTTTTTCAAGTCTTTCATATCAAATTGGCTAGATAGTCATACCTAAATTGAAGGTAATGACCTCACATTATTAGAAATGGGTAATATATCTTTGACATTTAGCACTAAGAATGTCAACACACTTTTATCATACTTTTTGTATACAATGACTCATTTGGATATTGATCAAAGTCATAAGATTTAATGGTTTGATCAAATCAAGTCTTCCAAGATCTAGATTTTTGCTTCTTAATTCCATAAATAGATCTTTTGAGCTTGCATGACATATATTCTTAACCTTTATTATGAAACTATTTGGTTATATCATATAGATGCCCTCATCAAGATGACCATTCAAAATGTAGTATTTACATCCATTTGTCAAATTTCGTAGTTGAAACGAGTTACAATATATAAGAGAATATGAATAGACTTCTAGCATGACTATTGGCAAAAAAAAATTCATAATTGATGGCTTCTTTTTTGAGTGAACCTTTTTGCTACAAGCTTAACCTTAAAGGTTTCAACCTTACTATTTGTTCCTCTCTTTTTCTTATAAATCCACTTGTATTTGATTGGTTTTATCTCTTCTAATAGTTCCATAAGATCCCAAAATTGATTAGAGTATATGGATTGTATCTCATATTTCATATGCTCTTGCCAAGAATCTACACATTTATCCTTAAGTGTTTCATAATAGTTGCAGGGGTCAGATAGTCAGTATATAGCTCATCAAAAATTATGTCATAAGATCCCATTAAGAGTGTATACCACAAATATTGATGGATAACATTCCCACAATGATGAGATAAACCCTTTGGTTGTGTAATTGCCTATGTTCATGGTAGGACCACAAGGTTTAGTATCAACACTTGCCTCAACAATCTTCACACTATAATGAGGCAATAGGATATTTGGAACACTTTCTTGTAATATTTCTTTTTATACTATTGGTTTTAAAGAAGTTTTTAATGGTATACTTCCTCTCAATTTGTCTAGAATAATCCTACTTGTGGGCTTATAGTTCACTACATAGTACTCTTCCAAGAACTAGGCACTAGTGCTAATAATGACCTGATCTTTTTGACTATAGAATAAATCACATTTGGTTCATCTATAATGCCCTATAAAGAAACAAAATTTTGTTTTTGGTTTCAATTTTTATATTTTCTTTCTTAGAACATGTGTTGGGCAACCCCGGAGATGAATATGTTTCAGACTAGGCATGTGCCTTGTCCACAATTTAGTTGGAGTAGTGGGTACTGAGTTGAATAACTTATCATTGTTGAATAACTTATAAATGATTATTTAATGTCTAGAAGAGTCATATTTCTTCTTTCTACTATATGATTCTTTTGTGATACACCTTGTGCAAATAATTAGGATGTAATCCCTAGTTCTAATAAGTAGTCCCCAAGCCCTCCCAATAGATACTCGCCACCATGGTTAGATTAGAATGTCTTGAGATATTTATTGAGATGCTTTGGACTTTTGCATATCAGACAAATATACCCACACCTTGATTAATCATCAATGAATGTGATAAAATACTCATATCCACCTCTAGCTTTGATAATTATGGGCCCACAATACATTAGAATGATTTTTTTTTAGTTATTCATTGTTTCTATATCCTTTTAGCCATGCAAAGTCATCAAATTATCTTTCTTTCTAAGCAGGACTCATAGATTAAAAATACCTTTATTTTTAATGAACCCAAAGGTCCAATATAAACTACTTTTGAGATTTGTTTTAAATTATATGACCTAGGCATAAATGCCAAAGATATGTTTAATTCATTTGAGAATATTGTTTTCTATGATATGACAAAACAATAATATTATTCATTTCATTTTGTTATTGTGATAGAAAGATATGTTTAATAATATAAAGATTGTCAGCTAATCTATTATTTTCAACTAATAATATATTAATTTTAATATTCAACTTAATAATGAGAGAATCATTGTATAAAAATAAATATTCATCCTTAACTATACTAGAAATCTTAATTAATTTTTTTATGGAGGGTACATTGAGATAATCTTTTAAGATAAAAAATTTTTCATTTCCAAAATCAAGATTATAATCTCCTACTATGATAATTATCACTTAGTAGCATTTCCATGTGAATATAAATCTTTCCTTTATTCAGCTACTTGATTTCCTAGAACCTCTACTAATGAATTACAAATATGATTAATGGCTCTTATATCTACTAGCTAGGTGTTAGTAGATAACATCTCTAAGCATGTCTCAATTACTAATGAATATGATTTATCTTGTTTGTTCTCTTTATTGAGATAAACTAGACATTATTTTTTTTAATGTACTGAATGCTTATAGAGAAAACATTTTCTTTTATGTTTTTTTACAATTCCTTGTGGTCAGGGAGGTACCTTATGTACTTGCTTCTAAATCTTTTTCTTCTTCCTTTTTCCTTTTGGTTTGGAAGAATGACCTCCTTTAATGATAAAAATAGTAGAAAACTTCTTATTAAAGCCCATTTTGTCGAAGTCTATTATAATTTATATTATAATTTGAATAAAATTGCTTATATGAATTTGGAAATAATCAGAGAATGATATAGACCTAAGTTTCCTCATCAATTTCAACTCATAGGATCTCTAGTTTATTAAGAAGATCTATCCCCTTCAGAACATGATCCCTTATTAAGATAGTTTTAGCTATAGTTAGGTTCATTAGATATTTCATAGCCCTTAGATTGATAGATTAACAAATATTTTTTTTAGATTCAACATCAAATAATAGGTTGTGGGCATATATTTATGCTGATGTAGAAAAAATTTTAATATTGAGGCCAAAATATAATATTGCAATATCTCATCTACCCTAATTCACTTCTCATAATACTTGGCTTCTTATTACCCTTTCAAGAGATTTAAATGGTCATAGGTCGGTGAGCATAAATTTATAGTTTTTAGTAGTCAAAAGGATATTCAAGTTTTTTTTTCCAATCAATATAATTAGTTCTATCAAATTTGTTTTCTATGAAAATTACTGCAAGTGAATCGAAAACCATTATTTAAGAAAATAAAAATCATATTATTTAATAAATTATTAACAGCTCGTTAATTATAAATTCTACTAAAAACTTGAATATAAAAGGATAAAGAAGAATAAAAACTTGAATAATCGAAAACCATAAATTATTAGTGAAGAAGAGGAAGAATAAAAAAAGAAAATAAAGAAAAAGAGGAAGAATAAGAAGAGGAAGGAGGAGAAGGAGGAGGAGGAGGAGGAGAAGATGGAGAAGAAGAATAAGAAGAAGAATATGATGTTGATGTTGATGAATAATAATAATAATAATAATAATAAAAGGATGAAGAAAAAGAAAAGAAAATGAGTAAAAAAAGAAAAAGAAATAGAAGAAGAAAAATAAGAAGTAGAAGAAGAAGAAAAAAAAAAAAGTTAGTAAGGATAAGAAGAAGAAGAGAAAGAAGAGGGAGAAGATGAAGATAAATAAGAAGGAGAAGAAGAAGAAGTGAAAGAAGATGAAGAAGAGAAAGAAGAAGAAGAAGAAGCAGAAGAAAAAGTGAAAGAAGAAGAGGACGAAAAAAAAGGAAGAAGAAGATGATGAAGAAGAGGAAGAAGAAATGGATAGAGGAGGAAGAAGAAGTGGGAGATAAAGAGAAAGAAAAAGTGAAAGAAAAAGAAAAAGAGGAATAAAAAGAGAAATAATAATAAAAGGTGGAAGAATAAGTAGAGAAGAAGAATTGGAAGAAGAAGAAGAAGAAGAGGAGAGAAAAAGATGAATAATTAATGGAGAAGGTTGGCGAGATAAGATGGAGTAGAAGAAGGAGAATAAAAGTAGAGGAAGAAGAAGTAGTAGTAGTAGAAGAAGAAGAAGAAGAAGAAGAAGTAGTAGTAGTAGTAAAAGAAAAGAAGAAGAAGAAGAAGAAGAAGAAGTGGAAGAAGTGGAAGAAGAAGAAGAAGAAAGAGAAGTGAAGAAGTGTGAAAAGAAGAAGAAGAAGAAGAAGTGGAAGAAGAAGAAGAAGAAGAAAGAAGAAGAATAAGAAGAAAAAGAGAAGAAGAAGAAGAAAAGAGAGT
>JAREIK010000401.1:0-184827 GCA_029783825.1 Sapria himalayana | reverse complement strand
TTTAATATAATTTAATATCCCTTAATGAGTGTGATTGGGAATCTTAGTACTAGTTGCTTGGTAGGTTTGTCTTTGGTACAAGAAGATTGAGTATGTCTTTCTCTTTTGATATATACTCTAAATCATGGGTGATCATGTCACCTTATTTATGAAATTTCATTCTCTCTATATTAAATATGATTTGAATTATTATTTATTATGATGATTTTATTAGAATAATATTATACTGAGTACTAATATGTTTGGATATTGCTGATGAATAACTCTCTCCACTAACTCGTAGTCCATATAAAGCAACATGCAAGAGATGAAGAGTAATAGTTTTAGATGTAATATTTAGATTCTTTTTTTCTAGTCTTGTTGAAAAATGAGTTTTGGTAAAAAAATAATTTATGTATTTGCCAAAATTTTATCAGTCTATATTAAAAAATACTTTTATCTTTTTTAGATACTCAAGTATCAAATAAAAGTATATCTCAAAGGCTTAGATGCTAACTTCTCTGATATAGTGATATTGGAGATTAATTAAGAATAAAATAAGTGCATTAAAAAATTTTGAGATACTAGCTAATTATTTTTTTTGAGGACAAGATCTGAAAGGATATATTGTAGTTAAAATCATATTTCTCTAATAATATTTGAAAGTCTTTCCAAATAAGAGTGTTTGAGCTGTTTTAATTATATGTCAATTTTTTTTCAACAAATTCATTTGTTATAGTATGTTGACAAATTATTATTTTTAATTTTTTTTATATTTTTATTAAATTGATTTTTAATCATTTTATGTAAAATAGAACAATCCGTGATATATCTTAAAAGTAATATTCATGTATATCTTTATATTCATCAACAAAATAATCAAATTCCTAAATTTTATTTTAGCGACATATCTATTTAGTCTTCATATGTCTAAATATAATATAATGAAGGAGTCCCAACTCAAGCTAGACTGGTATACAAGATATGATGCTCGATAAGCTTTTCTAAGTGACATGTCTTATATTATAGGGTTGAAATATTCTTTAGCCTATGATAAAATATTTTTAACTTGACTAAAAATGGGTGATCTAGTTGAGAATATACAAATAAATAGTTTAGCACTTAAAAATTTAGGAAAAAATTATTCTATTGAAGAAATATAATCTACATTACTCAATTTTAAAGAGTTTTTCTAAGAGTCCTTAAATCTTGCAAATAAACATCAATAAAAATAAAAATAAAGCTAGAATTGAGTTGTTTGTAAAGATACAATCTAGTGACTAAACTAACAAGATAATTGAGAATATGAAATACATGAGAAATTAATAAGTAATTAGTATATGATTATTATTAATATGATTAATATCTCTTGTTTCAATAATTCAATAATTCAATAATTGCATTGAGTATATGTTAGATGTGTCATACGAGTCGGGCTACTTGAGCATGACTTGCAGCCTAGCTCAGTTCAACAATGCTTGGCCTAGCACGACAATTCAGAATCATGCCTCAAGGTAGGCCGGGCCACTCCATAGTATGCTTTGTGCCATGCTGGGCCAGCGCAACTCGTGTGCCTGGCCCTGAGGCATGATAAATTGATCAGGGTGACTGCCCAATGAGGTTCTCATCGGGTGGCCCCCCGGGCAGTCTAATTTATTTAAAATTATTGGTCACATGTCCTATTGTAATTGGTCGGCTCATAAGCTGGTCACTTGTTGGCCATCACACAATGAGTACCGGTGAAGATGCATGTCTTGTGCATCTTTGCCGTTCGACATTGTCTCTGGTCTAGCATGGTTGTGCTGTGGCGGTGGATCGCATTATCATGTCGCTTGACACCTCTAGTATATGTGTGAAATAATTAGTAATATTCGAAAGAAGTGAATAATTTGCTGTTATTTTAGAGATGAGTTATTTATATTTCTCCTTGGCAAGTATAAGTATTACAATGAGTGAATTTTGTCAAGATTCCTAGATGACTCTAGTATTCATTTTATCATATTGTATAAAATTTTTGGTATCCTCTTTTGAATATAATATCCAATAATTATATCTGGTGTGATTTATCTTCTGGCAACGAGTATATCGAACTATGGTTCTCCTCCATTTAACTTTATTATGATAATTTTTTTATTGTGTTGTGAAATTATGGCCTCTAAATAAAAAAAAATTATATTCAATTATTTTTTTGTGTAAATATTAATTCTCTTTATTATAAATCTGCCAAAACCTTAGTTAGGGTCGTTACTCAAAAACACTATTGTGCATCATCATGCACAACCATGTGCCACCTAGGGTACCTTCTCAAGAATTTCACCATGCACCACCACTGCATGCCATCATGTGTCATCACCATGCTCCACCATTGTGTGCTTATTGTCATGCGCACCTCTCTACTATTATCACATGTTGTGTTACCACTACTAGGCGCCAACACCACATGTGCCTATGCTATCACTATTTTGCTCCCCTGTTATTGGAAGAAAATATTTTTTTTTGTTCTAATTTAGCTTTGATATTATGTTAGAATAATATAATATAAAAAATAAAAATGTAGCAACACTCTAGGAAATTCAATATATTAAATATTTATATATAATGGGTAAAAGTAATTGGGGTAGCCTACATGTTTGGTGCTCATGAAAAATACAAACAATAAAAATATTTTAAAAAAAATATAACAATTAAGAAGTGATTATGGTTTATAATATACTTAATATTAATTTTCTTATTTTTTGAGGAGCATGAAATAATATACTAGATATCCTATAATTGATATTTTTGTATAGAATGAGATAATTGAGATAAAAAATAAATATTTAGTTGAAATATATAAGATACTTTAACCAAATTGAAGCTGAAGTGTTTCTAGATATCTTTGGGGAGAAAATGATATTAATTACTAATTTTTTGATCAATCTGTTATTTATTTTTTTTCTTTAGGTTGTATCTCATATTAATTAATATATTTATGAGATAAATTTTTTTATCTTCTGGTCAAAATTTTTAAGCATATATTTTTTATCCAAAATCTCTGTTTTAATAGAGAAAAGATGGTGGCACATGTCATCTATGCATTCTTTGAGTGTTCCAATACATAGAAGGGGTAAAAGTATTATTTACCAGAGATTAAAAAGATTATTATGATAATAGATGTAGTGTAGAGTTGATGTGATATTTTTTGAGAATTAATATTTTTTCAAAGATTAGATTTTAAGAAGATCCATCTTTAGGCAATGTAGGGATAATTGATAATATTTTTATTAGTTCTAGTTGTTATCGCTCACAAGGTAATAAATTAAAATTATATATGCTTGATAATATCATTACAATTGGTCTTGAGGAGAATAATGAGATATCTTTTAGTGGTGTCAGTTAGGAGGATGCTTCTAGTGAGTGTCCCATGAAACATGAGGAGTGAGTTTCACATTGAGCTATTTGTTATGTTAATTGATCTATTTTAGAGTGTAAACTTGAATTTTTTAATTTCCCTTTTGTGAAACTAATAATGTGTTGTACCCCATATTCTGTCATAAGCTTTTGATATGTTATTTCATTATTATGTATTTTAATTTTTTATTTTCCATTGATAATTATATGATCATAGATACTCTATTCGAGATGGTTAGCCATCTAGGCTAGTAACAAACTATCTTGGATGAACTTATTGTAATTATTTTAAATAATACATGAGATCTTGTTTTGAAGTTTTTTAGTAAGTTTGTAATGGAATATAAGTGGGTGTATATGGTAAAGACTGTGATAGGTACCTAAGCTCAAAGTCCTAACTCTAGTACAAAAGCTAGCTCAAGAATAAAGGTTTTGTTCATTGACTTAAGTATCAATTAACACTTAGTGTGAATCCAATGTGGGTCATATCATTGTGATCCCACGATAATCAGATAATGTTCATGGATGACTCTCAGTCCACACTCTTTATGACACTTGGTAACCCTTGTCATCTTTGGGACATACCTCACTTTGGATTTTATCAAGTATCATGTAGTCCTTTTTTGTTAGGTATCAACCCTCAATGAAAGAACTAGATAGGTACCCAAATTCAAGGCCATAGCTTCATCACAAAAGCTAGCTTAAGAGTGAAGGTTTGTCACATGACTTAAGTATCAATCCATATTCTCGTGTGAATCTAATCTGGGTCTTATTAGATTAGTCCTGAAGGGAAGTTTGATAGGTCAAAAGTTAAGTTAGTCGTGATTTGATTTACATAGACTTATGATATGAATTATTAAAATATTTTTTTTTATGGTCAAGATGATCATTATTAGATTTTTGATTTTTGTTATCATTTCTCACAAGTAGATTATATATTAGTTGAACATGAATAATATATTTTTCACAATGATTTGAGAAAAATATGTATTTAATAACTATCAAGTTTTATTGTTCTAGGCAATGCAAGTATGATGTGTATTAAATCATTATGATACTTTGTCTTGAAGCAATATTATCGATGGTGGTTCAATTTCTCTCCAATATTATTTGTGGTCTTAAGAGAAATATATTAAATTATTCTTACTTTTACCAATGCAGATCAATTGATGAAATGTGATATAAGTAGTATGTTGATTATATTTTTATTATATGTGATTATCAATTAAATATATCTCAAATGAAGATTATTGTAGTTTAAAAGTGTGCCTTTCATGTTGTTTACATTTTTATATCCTTGTTATGTTATTATTAATGGGAACACCCAACATGTGGGCTTCCCTAATTCATAAGCCTCTTATATAAGAGCATTACATGTTATTATTTAATTATCGAGATTATTGAGTTTATGTTGACATGTTTTGAAGTTCAACACAAAATACCTTAGGAAAAAAAAGTGTGTAAGAGTTACAAACCCTAGAGAGAGGAGAAATGCGTGCACTGTATTATCATATTCATGACGATAAATGAACGAGGTCATTGAAGTTGAAATTGATCCAACTTCAAAGATCATGCTGTTAAGTTTGATTTAATTGAGATTTAATCTATTATATTTTTTAGTATATTATTTGGTGTATCTCCTAAAGTGTTCAGTATTACCATATATATATATATTGATTTTTTTTATAATTATCTTAAAGTATATCTATATTATTAATATTTATCTTTCTTAGGTTTTTTAAGCATGGGGGCTGATAATGATTTGTGATTGGGAGATAACCGAGTCTCAACCTTTTTGGTTGATTTGTAATTGTTATCTATGTTTAAATTTATTTTTTAATAATATTTATTATTTTTATATTTATTTTATAAATTTAGCTTTTAAAGAATTTTGAGTATAACTATGGGTGATATATTTTATTTAATTTGATTATAATTTTATACCTAGAAGAAAAATAACAACTAAAAAAAATACAAAACTAAAATATCCATTGTATACCTTGAACTAATGTTCCTAGGAAGTAACAAGTCTGCAAACCATAATATGCAATTGCTTTATGCCATCCTGAAAAAAATTCTTGCTTGCTAATATAATATTTTATAATCTATAAATTTTAAATTACAAAATAAAAGAAAATTAAATTAACTAAAAAATCAAGATGACTTTTGATATTTCAATAGATTAGAAAAAGAGATAAAAGATTATAGTTATGCATGAAAGTCTAAAATAGTAACATAGTATTTATAGAAAATCTTTAATATTAAAAAAATATATTTTTAATATTTTTAATTATTTTAAGGGCAAAATCCAATATTCATTGAATTTGTGTTCCTCATCCATTGAAAAAAATCCAATGGCTTAGATTTACAATTGTATTTTTTTTTAATATTAAATGATGTAAAGGTAGTCATTTAACAATGACTATATTTTTTGTAATATGCCTATGCCACATTACGTGCTTGTCATGTCATGCCTGGCACATGGGATGTGCTGCCCTGATGCCACATGTTATGAGTTGTGCCACATGCTAGCATGTGATAGATTTGGGCATGAGTTTGGACCGTATTGGCTTGACCCAATATTTTTGTGCTATGCCTTGAGCTGGGCTCGAATCACTTAACCAGTTGACACCTGAACGGTCTCTTCTATTCATTCCTAGTGCGTGCTTTTATATTCTATATCATAAAGCGAAATCATTTAATTTATTTTTAGAGTGTTTGAGAGTACTTGATTTGTCTACAATCTCTCACTAAAATTGGATGAGTTATTTCCTAGACTTTGAGATATGTTTTCCTTGATATTCTAAAACTCAAAGATGATATGCCTATTTTTATTAGAGATTAGTTAAATTTTAATGAGTATAAACATTTTTTTTTCGAGCAAGTCATTTTTAGTGGCTCTAGAAAGAATAAAAGTCTAGTTGGTACGTGTGGATTTGTTACTTTATCTTACTTCTTAGGAATCTCACTTGGAAATAGAAAAAGTTACTTGTTTACTACATATAAACTTGTTAGTTTATACTTTATATTATGATAAGTGATAACAATCTTGTGAATTGTCATATGTACCAAATTGTACAAATCAATTTAACATTGAAGTTAAATATTAATGAGGTTTCCCAAGAGATGAAATCTCCTTCAAGTCTATACTAGGACGAGGAGCTATACATACCCTGCTTAGACTAGAGATGAATTTATTAAGTAGCCATATGATCATACAGTTGTTTTTTTGAACTTGACTTTTTGATTGTTTATTGAAAGAGATATAATAGTTGTACTCAATACCCTATTTCATAAGTATTGTAATAATATATTTTCTTTTTTTTTTATTTTATTATTTATCTTGATGTTATAAATATATATAAGTCTTATTACGAGATATTATCTCACCTAGGAATAGAGGTGTCAAATGGGCCAGGCAGCCAGGCCTCGATAAAGGTTTGTGCCCGTGCTCGTGCCATGCCTGCTCACGGAATGGCTTGTGCTATGTCGTGCCTAGGCCAACCGGGCCACGTGCTGTACCGGGCACGACCTGTCACTGTGGCCCATGGGCACGAATTCTCGGCACAAAATGAGAGGTGCCTCAAGTCCCGACTCAGCCCCATCCGAAGCCCGATGTTCGATGGATTTGAATCTTCGTCGGGCCTATGACCCGACTCGTGGTCATTTTTTCACCACCTCCAGACCTGAGTCCGATAGTTTTGAAAGCTGAAGTTTTTGGAATTTTGGACCGTTTGGGTCGGCTCGATGGTCGAACCAATCTAATGGTCTAAAAAAAAATTTAAATCTAAGCCTATGGATTTCACCTCCAATGGATATGGGGCAGAATCCGACAGTTTTAAGGATCTTGCTCATTTTTTTAATTATAAAAAATTTTTAAAAATATTTTTTTTAAAATTATGTTTTCTTAATCTATAAACTCCCATTTTCCCTCATTCTAATATTTATGTTTTCAAAATATATATTTCTCTCTCTTAGGTTCTGTTTTTAGTTTCAAGCTTTCACATTTTGCTTTTTGGAACTTGGGTGTGCTGTGGATTGTAGTGCACGTGCGGTGCGGACATTAAAAAGTTAAAGTTTATGTATTATGGTTTACAAATATTTTTTTTTATTATTAGTTTTTAAGTTTTAAAGTTTTAAATATAAAATATTCTTCTCTCTAATCTAGTCTCTCTCTCTCTCTTAGTCCTAACTACTAAATCGAATCTAAACAAAAATGACAAATAATAATTTTAATAACAAAAATAAAATTAATTATAATTTAAAAAATGAAAATCCTATGGAAAGGTCTAAGGTTGTTGAAACTTTGGTTTATCAGGTCACCTTAACCTAAACATTTAAAAAATAAAAAACTAGAAGACTTCAGTAGTTTGGATTCAATATATATTATAAAAAAATATTAGGAGTACCGAAGAAGAATTAATATAGTGTAAATATCATAAAAAAATTTTAATCTGTAAGAGTTCGTGTGAGATTGAACATCTTGAGTGTCATTTTGAATTATGCACCAAAAATATGGTGTATTAAATCCTAGGAAACCCAACTTAGTGGTGGTTTTTTCGAGACTGGATTTAGTTCAGTCTCAATGTTTACCCCCTTTATATACCACAATGAGTTAGGGAGGAAAAACATGACCAAATTGATCATCACGATGAATTTTTTGATTAGGTTTTTAGAGGATATAAGAGTAGTCAGTATCATGCAGACATGTTTTTAACCTGTATATCGTAGGAATCCTAAGTCCACATTAAGGAATGACATAATAAAATATTATAAGTTAAAAAAAGAAATAATAATTAATGAATTTATGGAATATAGTAGAGTGATGTTTGTGATATTCGATATTTGGACTAGTCACGATGATGCATCTTATGCATGTCTCACCACTCACAATATAGGTTTTAAATAGACATTAAATAAAAAAAATATTAGGATTTTTTGAGTTTTATCTTTATTAGTGCCCGGTTATTTGGGTGTATAATAAAATCTTTAGAGAATATAAAATTCAAAATTAGATATTCGTTAATACATCTAATAAGGGAATAGTGATTAACTTGTTAGGAATATTAGAGATAAATCATCAGGAGAAATTTTTCATGTTAGATGTATGTATTACGTCATTAACCTGATAGTACAAGTGGAGATAAAGGTGTGTGCCATCGTTTTAGAAAATATATATAACTTACTAAAATATATTCGTATGCATCACAGACAACATGAGTTCGATAGTCTCTGTTTGTCTACTAGACTAAAGAAAAAGAAATTCCAATTATATGTAAGATACCATTGAAATTACACATACTTGATATTGAAGTCATGTGTTGGATACGAACACGTGATATTCGACTACGTCAATAGTAAAAGTGACAAACTTATTATTAACGTCACTGATTAGGCTACAGAAATTTTATTTATGAAGTTTTTAAAGATTTTTTATGATAGGACAAACATGTGTTCATTTGTTTATACTCCCATGACTTGTATTGTAGTCAGGTGCATATGCAACATTAGTAGCATGATCAGGAAGTTTTAAGATGACCCGACACTTAATGATATGGTTCTAGAGATAGAAATTAAGTACTTAGAGTACTGGTTCACTATTCAATTTCTTTATTGTCTGGATATTTGCATAGATCCTAAAGTTAAGGTGGAAAGGGTAGAAAATATTTTGACATACATATCATCGTGTATGAACCAGGAATACCCACCCGAAGGGTTCATTCACGAGAATTTGCTATGCTCTTTACATACTATGATACTAAGTATGATGGTAGTAGTAATGTGACTTCGAGTATGAATATAGATATCATATTCGGAGGTGATGACTTTTTCATTCAGGCAGTGAGGAGGAAACGATGGGGTAGATTGTCAAATAGGAGCAAACTATCTTGGTATTTAGATACCGATTACTGCTCAATCATATCATATTTTGATAATAATAATTTTGATATATTATAATAATAGGAATCATATGAGTCAACCTATCCTGTACTATCTAAGATGATACAGGATCTATTGACTCCTCCGGTGTCAAGCATAATATTAGAGTCGTTTTTTCTGTTACAGTGAATGTAATTTTAGATAGGAGATTTATATTACAGTTAGATATTATTGAGGCATTAACATATATGAAGTATTGAGAGGATTCGAGTTTGGGCATCTGAGATTATGCTGAGATTCCTGCAAAAGTGGATGAGTTAGCTGATAATGATAATCAATGTGATATTGAGGATGATTTGACGACTGATGACATTGATGATTGATGGATTGAGACATTGATGTTTGATATTGGATTTACTCATTTATATTGTATTTATCTTTGTTTATTTTTTGTTTATCATATTACTTTGAGTTTGAGGATTGATGATTGAATATTATTTTTTTATAAATTGGTATTTTGTATTGATTTTTATTCATATTTAAGTTTTATTAAATTTTAGTTGTTTATTATAATAAATAAACTTAATGTTTTATTAAATTAAATAAAATAAAATTTTAAAAATTAATTAATTAATTAAAATTCAATAATTAACTATTAATATTAACTAAAAACTATGTAAGTATATAATTAAATAATTAATTTTAAAATTTTATAATATTTTTAATATTTTGAATTAAAAATTTAAAAAATTTAAAAATTAAAACATGGCCTGGACGGGCCAGTATTGGCCCGTCCTGGCCCGACCTGAAATGGTTTCATCACAGCCGGGCTATGTCGGGCTTGCTGTAATGAAATCATGCCAAGCCAGACACAACATGGTTACTGTGTCATGCCGTGTCAGGCACGACCCAATGACCCTATTGGGCCACCTAAAATCGGGCCAGGTTAGGCTGGCCCAGTTCATTTGACACCTCTACCCACGAATAAGGATATTGCCTGACCATGTTATTAGAGATAAATATGTTCAATTCAATGAGATTTAGAAACTAGTATCATGATATGAGAAATATTTATTTTTAGTTGTGAGTATTTACTATGAAGATAAATTTAGATGAGAATGTAAATCATCTTAAGGTGAAACATGTAGCGATGATATTTACTTATAAGTATGATATAAATTTCTAGAATGCTCTCTAGTGGGTAAGATAGTCTTCGTATAATTTCATATTTTACTGGTAGTATCTTACAGATGAAATATATCATCTAATTATGAATAATAATTTTTTTGGTGACCGTGGGTATAAGTTGCATATAAAGTAAAGATGTCAAACAAGCTATGCTGTGTCGACATTGCAGTGCCAACCATTGACCACAACCCACAAGCCATAACCTACTCGCTAGTGCTTATGGTATTCGGCTATGCTCACCCACTATTGCTTAGTGGCAATGAGTAGTGCTAGGGCCTAGGCCGGTGTCCACTGCCCATTGCTCACTTGGTAGTGGTCATTAGGCCTTACCACATGTGCACGAGTAGTGGGCGCTAGCAGACAACCATGATATGTGTTAATTATTTTAAGTTTAAAGTTAAACTTTAAATTTATAAGTAAAATTTTATTTTATAAAAAATATAATTATTAAAATTAAACTACATTGCAATATAAATATAAATTAATAAAATCAATAAGTCCATAATTTAATAATAAAATATATATTTATTTTGATTTTGAATATTATAATATCGTATGACAAATAATAATTAATTAAAAATATATAAAAGTAAAAAAAAGAGTACATCAACAAAAATTCAAAATAAAACACATTAAATATCAGTTCTTTGAATGACTGAGTCTAATATTCATGATGTCGCATGGTATTTGTAGGTTGTGGATTCAAAAATAAGACCATAAATCAATAAAAAAAATATATATGTATTTTGTTTTTGAATAGTGTTAATAGTATGTTGTATGGATCAGATTGTTATGTTTGATTCTGAAATTAATGGTATTTGTAGCCTAAATATCCTTGATATCACATGAGTTATCATCTATTAGTCATTTTATCATTGTATCCTAAATATTTATTTTTGAATTTTTATAATTATTTAAAAATGAAAAAACTTCTACGATATCTGGTTGTAGTCTAGATCTTTTATTTGAAATAATATTCATAGTCATAAAAAAATAGATTACAATACTATGCTAGATATTAGATATGTTATTAATCACATCTTATCTTTGATATTGCAAATAAATGGATTCATATGATTTTTATCAAAGTGACATATCTAATTCTTATTATTGTCAAGAATTATAATAGAGTAATAATCATTATCTAACTATCAAGCCAATTCACTTCTATTTTATAGACCAATTCATTATTTTTTCCTTACTAATCACATAGAAAATATATCATCTTTGAATATGATATTTATATTTGTACTTGAAGTCTTGTTATAACTATCATATTTAATATCATAATATATAAATATGTTGAATACTTTATCATGAATTTAATCATCAGGTTCATCTGCCTGGTTCATGTAGGTGAGTATTTATTTTAATTTATTTTCTAATCATATTATCTTAATTCTAAGATTTATATAGGCATCCAAACAATAAAGAGATAGAATAGAGAATTAGTATTTTAAATGCTTAATTTTTATTCAAACATACATGACACTAAAATAAGACTGCACTCGATACATTTAAAATATTCTACTAATGTTACATATACATCCAAGTGTAATGTAAGTGGTCAGATTGTATATAAATGAATACATATTTGTCATATCATAAAAATTTTTTAGAAATTTTAAAAATAAAATTTCTTGTACACACTTTGAATCATTGATGATAAAAATATTATTTTTACTATTAAAATAGTCGAATATCATATGTTGATAGCCAATATATAATTTTAACAATAGATAAGTATAATTCTTATGGTATCTTGATATTTATTTGGATTTTTTTTATCCTTATTGAAAATATAAAGTGTGAAATTCATATTGTCTATTAGGCTTTCAATAATATTTTAGTAAATTTCTTATATTTTCTAATACAGGTGAAATAATTTTTATTTATGTTTATATTATTAGGTTAATTATATGATATCATATTTTTTAAAGGTGTTTTTTAATGCCTTGACGTGTGCCTTAAGGCGAATGCCTCAAGGTGTTAAAAAAAAGTGTCGGCTCCACACGAGCTCCATTGAGCTCCATTGAGCTCCACGATGGAGCTTGCTGGAGCTCCATTAAGTTTTCCGTGGAGTAGAGGAGAGGAGAGAGGGGCGAGGGAGAGGGGTAAGGGCAATGGTAATTTATTTAATTTATTAAATTATTAAAAAAATTTATTTAATAAATTATCGAAGTTTATTAAAATTTGATAATAATATTAATAAATAAATAGTGTCTTAAATTAAAAATAAAATAAAAGTAGAGAATTTAATAAATTTAAAATTTATTAAATTTACATCTTACGCAGTAACAAAAAAATTGTCTTAACGTCTTGAGGTTTACGTCTCATCTCACGAATATAAAAATATCTCGCCTTATATTTTTGTCTTTTAATACTTTGTATGATACATATACTTAACTTGAAAATATCAATTAATAGTTCATCATTTAATAGTTTTGATAAACATGCTAATGATGACATCATTATTTGAAGTGTTATTGAATGCAATACAAAAAATTTTATTTTGAATATCGTATTCTTCAAGGATTATTGTCAGATATTTATATATGAAAGGACCATTATTAGCAAAAGATTTTAGAAAAATCTAAATTTTTTTATTTAGTTTTCACTTAGAATTGACATGGTAGGTGATGAGATATACGAATGATATGTCATTGTAACTAGTCTAGATGTCTGACGTCATGATTCTTTCATGTTTTTAAAGTTCATTAATTATAATTTATTTTTCTAATTTAAAAAATTTTATTATGTTATTCTTACTAGTCGATCCAATTTTAAAGATTTTATCACTAAGTTAGATTTGTTTGGAATTTATTGTATCATGTTTTTTTGATGTATTTGTCAGTATATCTCTTAAGATGATTAATGACACTAGTATTCCAACTTGTATATATTTTTTAATAATATATAAATTGTACAAAATCTTTTTTGATACCCAAATATTTTTATTTTTAATTATTATAAAGTATATCTAAACTACTAAAATTTGCTTAATTTTATGTGTTTTAGGAAAATATGTCAAGACCATATGATAAAACTTAATTTTGGCCTTGGATCACCTGGTTGGGTTCTTATTTATTTGCCTAATTTGCCTATTTTTATTTATAAAGTATATTTTATGCATAAGTATAATTTATTTTTATTAAATTTATCTGTTTTAAATTTTATCTTTATTAAATTTAATGTGTGACAATGAAATTAGATTAGGAATAGAAATACTAGAGAACGAGAGAAATATTTTTATTTAGTTGATTTTTTAATCTTTTTATTAATCTAAATTAAATAAAATAATTAAAATTAAATTGTAATATGTATCTTAATTTTTTGTGCGTAGCAAATACTTTGGATGTTTCACATCATATTCTCATACTTAGATGTCGTTACTTGTCATGCAATGAAACTATCACTTACCAGTACTCTGATCCAAAAAATTAAAATTATAAAAATAATTGATTTAAATAAAATATAAGTAACAAAGTACAATAATATATTTAGAGCAATGAGAGGAGATGAGAGTTAGAGTAGAAGAATTTACAAACTAATTGTAAAAAATATATATATATGTATTAGGCATTTATAAAATTTTTTTATTATAAAATAATTTATTTTATATTTATCAAGGACAAAAATCTAATATCCATCAGATTTTTGCCAAGAAGTCATTGGAAGCAATGCTATGGCTCCCAAATAAGGTTATTTTTAATTTTTTTTAGATAGGGCAATAATAGATATTTTTTTTGTTGTTGTCCTTGTCGTCCTCATTTAAAAAAATGGCTTGCTGATAAACAAGGCCTTTTTTTTAATCTGTTGATTTTAAAAATTAGTCGTGCGAACCATGCCACAAGCTTGACATGTGGGCCCTGCCTAGCATGATATGGGACACTTTGGGTGCCATCATAGCTTGACATGATGTACACTGGGTGTCATCTTAGCATGACATGAGCTATGCCATAGGCCGACACAATCATAGTCTAGACATGATTCTGAATTGTGCCATGCTAGGCTTGACACAGCTGAATCATGCTATGTCATGGGTCGTGCTTGGGTTGCTTGACCCACTTGATACCTCTAATATAGAGTAGTCATTTGAGTCTCAAGCAATACAATTATTCATAATTTACAAATTGTAAAATGCATTATATATGGCCTCAAGTAATCATTGAGAATCTAGTTTATGAGATTTTCATAACACTTATCTTCTTTGGTTTATACATGTATGTTATTTATTTTTTTTTGTTTTTTAGAAGAGTCTTATGTGTGATTACACAAATACCAATACACAGGATCTCATAAGAACTCAGAAGTTAAAAAAATTTGGGCAAAAATAGTTCTAAAATGACTGATCACCTAAGAAATTCTTGTGTTGCATACATGTATTAGAAGTCATACATTGATACTATGACAAATCTCTTTGTCTAAGTGTGATAAGTTTTAAGTTCGAGACTTATCAGATGTAATTTCTTCGATTTTCAGGGATACATCTATCAAGATATTAATTACTTTCAGACCCTAAGCTAAAGTCGGAAATTTGTGCATTTGGCAACCTCATCATTTTAGAGGAGCTCTTATGGTATAATAATTTTGCTCATTATGCATGTGAATGATATTATGGTAATGGAGGATGATGATTTGGAGATTATCAAAATCAAGGAGTATTTTCAATAACAATTTCAAACAAAAAATCTTGGGAGACTAAAATATTTTCTTGCTACAGAAGTAATTTATTCCAAGAGAGGTATTATGTTATCATAAAGAAGATATGTGCTTAATATTTTTATTGTGATTGAATTGTTGGTTTGTGATCAATGTGCATACATACGTATTTTATTTTTTTCAAATTGAGTAATTGTGATATATACATAATAATTTGAGAGTTCTGAGATTTATTATTTTATATTTTATTTTATCTGTTGTATTGTTTTTTTTAGATGGGAACACCAAGCATGTGAGCTGTTCCAATCCTAACCACATATATGATTTTTCTTGTTCTCCATTTTTTAGAAAAGAATAAATGATTTTTCCCCTCAAATTGAACATGAACAATGTTGTTCAAAATTGATCAAAATAAATTATAATCAATGATGCTTATAAAAAGAGAAGAGTACATGCATTATTTATAGTTTTCTTTAAATGATTGCATGAGGTTGCCAATTAATTCTAACACGGTCACTTATTCAAGCTTTTCATATATGATGGAGGCAATAAACTTTTATAGGCCGGACATGATGGGTTATTAATCTTAAACAAGAATTATCTTTTTTTTTTAAATTTGGTGAAAGTTCTTTTGGTTTGAGTAAGAAAAATACATATTTATTTATGATAACAGAATTATCATTTCCTAATAATTGTGTTGAAAAAGCTCTATCACATGATTTAATCTAATCATCTCTTTTGTAATTTGTTTTGATTGAAAAAAAGTAAATTAGCAGATGACACAATTAGATCAGGGGAAATCATCATTTGTTCCCTCCATAGAAAAAAAATCATTGTCAGGTATTCTACAAGTTGCCTTTGTACTTGTCTATCTTTGCAACTTTGCTTTCTTAGTATTATGTTCTATGCTTTTTTTCTCATCTATATTTTTATATATTTTGTGTTGTAAGCTAATTTTATCTTGTGTCTGGAAAAAATATATTGTGTGCTTCAATTGATTTATGATGCAATAATAATTTACTACAATTTTGTAAGCATTAGATGTATAAAACTTGGAAACAACACACAAGTCTATAACTCTCAATGAATAAAACTCATATAATACTCTTTTATAATGGACATTTTATTGGGGTAGCCCATAAGTTGGGTGGGTGCTTTCATCAATATAACATAGAAAATATAATAATAATAAAATTAAAAATTGCATTGTTACTCATTAAGCTGATGCATTTAAGTCTAACATATCAGACTTGGATAAAAGAAAGATAAACTAAGTTTTCTTCAAGGTATTTGTGAAGATCTTCAATGGTTATTTTGCTGTTTAAATATATATATATATATATGTGTGTGTGTGTGTGTGTGTGTGTGTCAAGTGGGTCAGACACCCTTGGCAAGACACGAGACACAAATAGTTCAAAATTGTGTTTGAATTGAAGTTGTACTGGCTTGTGGCATGTCCCATTTCAACTTATTGCATGGCCCATGTTGATTCATGGCATGACCCATGTCGACTTGTGGAAGGGCTCAAATGCTTGGGCAATAATTATGGCATGGCCATAATTTGAAAAACAAAAAAGTAGCCTTTTCGTCATTGTCATCGACAAGACATGACAATACTTGTCATTGTCCTGTTGGCTCGGTCTTAAAAAAATTAATTTTTTTAGACGTTAGATTTTATCTTTTTGTTCTATGGTAGAAATTTGATAGCTATCAGATAGATGTGTCAAACGGGATGGGCTGGGCTGGCCCGCCTATTTTTTTGGTGGCCCAATTTGGCCAACGTGTCATACCAGACACGACTTCATCATAGCCGCCTAGCATTGCCTGTTGGCTCGATTGTGATGAAGTCGGGCTGGGTTGTGTTTGGATAGGCTGGTTCTGGCCTGTTTGGGCTGGGTTTGGGGTGGGGTCTGGCTGTTTGGGCTTAATTGGGGTTTAGTTTGGGTTATTTAGAAAATTTTTAATCTAGAATATTAAAATTATAAAAAAATTTTAATTTTAATTATTTAATAATTAAATAGTTTATAGTTAATTATTAAATTAAAATAAATAAATATTTTTTTTATTTTTATTTTATTAAATTAAATAAAACATAAAGTATAGTATAATAAACAATTAAAATTTTAAAACAAATAATGTATGAATTATTAAAATTAAAATATTAATACAAACTAATGCAAATCACAAAAAATATAAATGAAGTTTCAAGAATCAACCCTAAAAAAATGACAAAAAAATAAACAAAGATAATGTCATAATGTCAATCAAAAAAAAATAAATAAAAATAAAAAATATCATCAGTATTACAACACATGATCAATGATGATTTAAGTATCAATATCTCAAATATCATTAGTCGTCAATCATCATCAATATCTTAAGGATCATCATCAGCAATCAATTTCTTTGTTTTTGTTGCAGTTCTAACATGATTCAGGATGCTCATGGTCGAATCATCCTAATCCTTCATGCATGTTAATATCTCAACAATATCTGATTTTAATTTGAATATCTTATCCGAAATCATATTCACTATAATAGAAAAAATAGATTTCGATGCTAAGCTCGACACCGGAGGAGTTAGTAGATCCCATGCCATCTTAGATAGTCGGGATATGTGTACTCATATGCTTTTTTTTACAGTAAAATATTAATATTCTTATTATCAGAATATTATAGGATTGAGTAATAATTGATATTTAAGTACCGAGATAGCTCGTTCCTATTTGACGATCTACCGCATCGTTTTCCCATCGCTACCTGAATAAAAAAGTCATCGTCTCTGAATATGATATCCATGTTCGTATTCGAAGCCTTACTATTAGTACCACTATAACTAATATCATAATATGTAAAGAGCTCAGTCAATTTCTTATGAATAAATTTTTCATGTTGGTTTTCATAGTTTATGCACGAGGATATATATGTCAAAACATTAATTATCCATTCTACCTTAATCATAGGGTCTATGCAGATAGCCAGACAATAAAAAGATGAAATAGTGGACTATACTTTAAGTAATTGGTTTTTATCTCTACAATTATATTGCTAAATGTCGAGTTATCTCTAAATTTCCTAAATATGCTACTAATATTACATATGTAATTGAGTACAATGCAAGTCATGAGAATATATACTGACGAATACATGTTCGTCTTGTTATAAAAAATCTTCTAGAATTTTATAAATAAAATTCTCGTAGCTCAGTCAGTATCGTCAATAATAAGTTCGTCATTTTTATTATTGACGTAGTTGAATATCACATATTCGTATCCAACACATGATTCCAACATAAGGTATGTGTAATTCCAACGGTATCTCGTATCTGATTGAAATTTCTTCTTTATACCCGCAGACAAACAGAGACTATCGAACTCATGTTTTTTGTAAGGCGGGTGAAGAAATTTTAGTGAATTACATATATTTTCTAATGTGGGGAAAATAACCTTCATCTCTGCTTGTACTATGAGGTTAATGACGTAACACATACATCATATATAGAAAATTTCTCTTAATGGTCTATCTCTAATAGTCCTAACAAATATGTTAATCATTACTTTATTGTTAGATGTATTATCGAATGTAATAATAAATATTTTATTTTGAATTTAATATTCTTTAAAGATTTTCATCATATATTCATAAATAGCTGGACCATCATAAGGATACAGAATCTCTGAGAATCATTATATTTTTTTTATTTAGTGTCCATTTAAAATTTACATAGTGATCGGTTAGATATGCATATGATGCATAGTTGTGACTAGTCCAGATATTAGACGTCACAAATACTACTCCACTATAATCCATACATTTATTAAACATATATTTTTTCTAAATTATAAAATTTAATGTCATTCTTAAATGTGAATTTGGGAATTCTACGATATGTAGGTTAAAAATAAGTCTGTATAATACTTACTTCCATTGAATCCTCCGAAAATCTAATCGAAAGATCCATCGTGATGATCAGTTTGATCATGCCTTTCCTTTCTAACTTGTTGTGGTATATAAAGGGGGTCACCATTGAGGTTGAACTAGATCCAGCCTCAAAAAACCCATTGCTGAGTTGTCTTTGTCTAGGATCTAATGTACTATATTTTTGGTGCATAGTTCAATATGCCTCTTTAGATGTCTAGTCTTACACGAACTCTTACAGTTTAAAATATTTTTATAATATTTGTACTGTGCCGATTTTTCTTTGGCATTCCTAATATTTTTTTGTTATATTATATTAAAGTGAGTCCAAACTATTGATGATTTTCTAGTTTTTTATTTTTTAGATGTGTGGGTTGATGCAACTAGAGAAATCAAAGTTTCGGTTGTCTCGGACTTTTTCATAGGGTTTTTGTTATATATATTATAATTAATTTCATTTTTGTAATATAAATTACTATTTATTATTCTTTTAATTATATTGTATATAATATTTTTTAATTAATAAATTAATTAAAATCAAGAAAAAAAAAGATTTAAAAATAAAATTCAACAACTAAACAAAAAAAATACTATTAAATCGTAATGCATAAAATAACTGTCTTTTTAATGTTCACACCATACGCGCACTATAATCCACACCTGAGCCCCAAAAGTTAAAAGCTGATTGTGAGAGATTAGAGGTGTCAAACGTGCCGGGCCGGCCCGGCCCAGCACGAGGCACGACACGGTTCGGCCGTGCCTGGGCCGGCCCGGCACGATCAAAAAACGTGCCCGGGCCCGTGCCTGGCCCGGCACGGCACGCCGGCACGCGTGCCTGCGTCGTGAGTCGTGAGTCGCGACTCACGAGTCACGACTCACGGTCACGACTCACTGAGTCGTGACTCGTGACCCAACCGGGCCCCGCCCCCGGTAAAAAGACCGCGGGTCGGGTCCAAACAGACCCGACCCGACCCGCCCCGCCCGCCCTGCCTTGCCGTGCCCACGGGCCGTGCCATGCCCGAATTTAAAAAACCGTGCCGTGCCGTGCTGGGCCGGCCCGTTTGACACCTCTATGAGAGATGGAGAGAGCAAAAAATATGAGAGCGAGAGAGTAATATTTAAAACATAAATTATTTAATAAGGGGGCGGGGGTGTTTATTTTATAGATAATGAAAAGATTTTAAAAACTATTTATTTTGGATTTTTTGAATTTTTTTTTAAAATTGAGGCAAAATTCTTAGGGCCATTGGATTCTATCTCCTAGCTGTTGGGGGGTGAAATATAACGACTGAGATTTGAAATTTTGTTTTTGGATCATTAGTCGAACCGACCCAAATGGTCATAGGTATTAGGTTCAAGAAGCTTCAGCTTTTGGAACCATTGGGTTTGGGCTGGAAGTTGGGAAAATGAAAAAAGATCGACGTCTCGAGTTGGGCTACGGGACTAACGGAAATTTGGATCTGTTGGGCTCAGGGTTGGGCGTCGGGGCATTGTGCATTAGGGTGGGGGGTGTTGGGCCATGGTTCGTGTCATGCTGAAATTGCTTGCCCACAGGCCCTCATACCGGGCCTTGCTTAGGACGGCACGTGGCTTGATAGACCTAGGCATGAGACGACATAAGTCGTGCCATGAGCCGGTCCAGCACGAGATGGGCACAGGCACGGGCATGGGTCTAGGCGATGCCGTGCTGGGCCCACAACCGAGTCAGGCCATGCCTCGTGCCGGGCCAAGGATGCTCGACTTGTTTGACACCTTTACTATCAGATTTCTGTCTTAAAAAAATTTAAAAAAATATTTTTTCAATATTTTTTTTGATAAATAACATATTAATATATTTTATGTTTTACAGTTTATCTATAATATTTTTTTTTCTCATCATCTCTCTTGATTATAATATTCACATACTGTCATGTATGTGTCTTTATATTTTGATATATATTTGTAATTTTAATTTGGAGTGTCGAAGTTATTTTGGTGAATAGTTGTGACTTTTAAGTACGAGGATACAATTGAAGGTAAAAAAGTACACATTGCACACTTAAAGTTAAGGTACACATTATGTTGAAATTAATTTTTTTGTTTAATTAGATAAAAAAATAAATTAATAATAATTAGTAAAAAATAAAAAAAAATACTATATTCTTTTATACCTCCAATCAAATTTTTTATATCAAAAAATGATAGATAGTAAATTTATTAAAAATAAATTAGACATATACATAGATAATTATAATAACCCGATCGAAAGACTCGGGATTGAATCTAGATTTTTTTTCACGGTCTCTACTTAAATGCCTAAAAATTATAAAATATTATCAAAAATAAAAATATATATTATAAAATATGTATCGAAGAATATTCAAAAATAAACAAAAAAATATTTAATATTATCAAAAATAAAAATATTTAGTGTATCGAAGAATATTCAACATATTATATATATTATAAAAAATATATATTTGTAGAAGTTTTGATGACATTGGCCACATTAAGAGACATGCCAATAAATGCAAAAAAAATATGGTGCATTGGATTTCAATCAAATCCAATTTAATGGTTAAGTCTTTGAAGTTAAATCATTTTCAAGTTCATTAATCTTCTTATTTATCATAATGAGTAGAGGGTTATTCAATATAATACAAAAAAATTTATTTTAAATATCATATTCCTTCAAAATCCTCATTAGACACTCATATATGGTGAGGTCATCATGAGTATAGAGGATCTAATGAAATCCTAAATTTTTTTATTAAGTTTCTATTTAAAATCAATATAATAATTGGTGAGACATGCAAATAAAGTATCATTGTGACTAAATCATATATTGAATATTATAAATATCACTTCATTGTATTTATTAAGTTTGTTAATTACTAATTATTTTTCTAATATAAAATATTTTATTATGTCATTCTTATTGATTAATGTGTAAATTCTATGATAATCAGACTGAAAGTAGGTTTACATAATATGAACTATTCTAGATTACTTTGAAAATCTAATTGAAAGATTTTTGTTAGAAATAAATTTAATCTTATCTTTACTCATTAGGAAATATAAAAAATATATTATAATATCTTAAGATCCCTAATAGATAATAAGAGTTTTACACTATGTTTGTCAATAGACAATTAAAAAATTATAAATGAATATTGGATATTGATATTAGACCTAGATATTAAGTATAATAGAATCTTAGATTATTAAGTAAATAAAAAAAATTATGTAAAATTATAAAACATTAAAAATTAATATAAAGTGAATTTAATGAAATTGAATTAGACCTAGACATTGATAATAATGATAACTCGTTCGAAATATTTGAGATTGAAACTAAGTTTTCTCTTATGATCTTGATATATTTGTCTAAAAAACTTAAAAATATTCAAGATTTCAATAATTTAGATATTTTTTAACGTAATTAAAAATGAAAATATTTGGAGTGTCAAAATTTTAATATAATATATATTATTAAAAAAATACATACATATAAGAATATTGGTGATACTGACTACTTTAAGAGATATACTAATCAATACACAAAAAAAAAGGTATATTAGATTCTAAGTAAATTTAATTTAGCACGAGTCTTTAAAGTCTTTAAAGATATGACTATATTGATTACTATCATATATTTTTTGATTAAATTTTTAAAAAATTATAGAGTAGTTAATATTATGCATGTCTATTTCTAGTATATTTATCATAGAATTCTTAGGTCTACAAGTAGAAATGACATAATAAAATATTTTAAATTTGAAAAATAATTAGTTACTAATTAACTTAGGAAATATAGTGTAGTGATGTTTGTAATATTTGATATCTGGACTGGTTACGATGATGTATTATTTGCGTACATCACCGCTCATCATATTAATTTTAAGTAGAGATTAAATAAAAAAATTTAGTATAATTGAGATTATCATTCTTCATGATTATCCCGTCATATAATAATGTTTGATGTGAATTTTTAGGGAATATAATATTCAAAATAAATTTTTTAATATCATATTTGATAACGTTACAAATAATGATGTTGCACTAATATGTTTGTCAGAATTATTAAAGATAAACTCTTAGATAATATTTTTTACTTTAGGTGTATGTGTCATGTAATTAACTTAATAAAGTAAACGAGAATGAAAATTATTTTTTCTGCATTAGAAAAAATAAAAAAATTTACTAAAATGCTTTAGAACGCCTAGCAAACAACACGAGTTTCAAACTATATATTTGTCAGTGAGTCTTAAAAAGGAAAAAATTTAAACGAATGTAACATTGTTGGAATTATATTTATCTGATGTTAGTGTTATATATTGGTTACTAATACATTATATCCGATTATATTAATAGTGAGAGTGATGAATTTATTATTGATGATTTAGGCTGAAAGATATTTAACATGTATAGAGAACACATTGATTTTAATACCATGATTGTTGAGATACAAATTAATATTTTAAAATATTGATTATATATTTCATCTCTTTATTATTTGGCTAAATGTATGGATCATATATTTAAGATGAAAGATGTAAAAAATATATTATGATACATATTCACTGTATGAATCAAGGCAAAAAACTTAAAGATTTAATTGACAAAATATCAACTAACATGTTTACTTTTTATGTCACTAGATATGATAGTTATAGTAAAATCTTGAGTATAGATATTAACATCATATTTGGAGATTATATTTTTTCTATTTAGTTAGTAAAGGACAAATGATGAGATAGTTCATAGGATAAGAACAAATTATATCAATACTTAGATATTGATTACTACTTCATAGTTAATAATATTACATGGAGATATTAAGAATTTTAATATATTATATTGACAGAAATTATACTAATTCATATATTTTGTGATATCTAAAATGATAATTTATTTACTAATTCCTCCAGTGTCTAGCATAATATTAGTGTTTATTTTATATGTTATTGTGAATATTATTTTAGATAATGATTTATATTGTGATTATATATCGTAAAAATACTTTTATACTTGTAGGATTATGAAGATTCAAAGATGAAAATTCAGGATAGAGTAAAAATACTATTGATAAACGATGATCAAAAAGATGAAATTGAGGATATTGAGGTTATTGTTAGCATCAAAATCAGACGTGATGATCAGAACCAAACTATTAATACAAGCTTAATATTGATTATCCTATTTATCATGTCTCTATCTTATTTTATGTATTTATTTTTATGATGTATTTTTTAATTTTAAACCTTTTTGATTTATTTTTTATTATTATTTGCCATACGATGCTTATGTTATGATGTTTGAAAACAAAACAATTGTATATTTTCTATTCAATTATGATTTTATGGGTTTTATGTTTTATTGATTATATTATTTAATTTAAATTGAAGTACAATACAGTATAATTAAATTTTGATATTTAAATATTTCCTAAAATTTTAATATTTAAATTTTATTTACAATTTTTGTGTTATTGCTGCAAGCAACAATAACGCATCCTACTGGGCACTATTGAATGCCCATTGTTCATGTGACATGGCTTACGACTTACACTCAACAGCCCACAAGCCACAAGCCCACTAGGTCCCTCCTAGCTGGCCTTGGGCTCTTGGCCATTGCCTAATGGCATTGGCACTTGGGCTTGGCTGGCCAAGGCTAGCTGGCTAGGGCAGCCAAGCACCAGGCTAGTGCCATGGCAGTGTCGTGCCATTGCTAGCATGACTTAATTCGACCTGGCTCAATCAACATGCCTTGTTCATAAAGTCGTGCCACTGGGCAGTGTAGTGTTGTGCTAGTGTCTTAGTGTCTTGACATGTCCGTGACATGCATGACATAACATGGGCATCCCTCTATGTCGTGTTTGACATGATTTGTTTGATACCTCTAAATAAAGCCTAGGCATACTTGATGTGCACTTTAATAATTATGGATTCGTCTTTGATCTGAGTAGATTGTGTATGTCTTTTCTTTTTAATATATGTCCCAAGTCCTGAGTAGTTAGGTTTTATAGTCTTCAACTCATTTTTAGTTTGAACTAGAGCATAATCGTAAGCTATTGTGTTGTCTAGACTTGAGCGAGATTTACCCTCCTAAGGAACCTTGCTTTCTAGAGTTACTAAGGTTTGTACTTGGTATATCTTTCATTCATTGCTCCAATTAATATAACACAGTAAAGAAAAAGTATAATAACTATAAAATTAAATACTGTAACAAATGGAAAAGATGACCGATGCAAAGAATGAGAGTGTATTTGTTACAGCCCAGCGGAAGGAACTAGTCAGTGTATAAATGCAACATTTTTTTATAATGGATGATGCACTTTCTGTGGCATATTGAATGCTGTTAACACATTAACATTCTGATTCCCAAGATAACACCATCAATGTTTTGAACTCTCTTCATGGATCTTTCTATTGAGTCCTGACTCAAGAATTTCTCTGAATTTACTGGTTTCTGATATATTATTGTATTATGTCAGGCTCTTGTTTCTTTTATCAGGAAAAGCACAGGTTGCATCGTCATGTCAGGAAAAATTTACTTCGGTTAGGTTGATGTAGTAAAAGAAGTTGAAATTGCTAACAAGACACTCTAGAAGTACAACTCCTGGGATTAAATGCATCCAATTTAAAACATTTTGTGCAACAAGTTCTAACACCTGTAAATTTACAAGAACAAATTGGAGCTCTTCAGTTATCAGAGGATGTTGGTAAGTGATACTTAGAAGAGCGGAACTATTTTTTTTGAGAAACTTTTTTGTTAATGCTAAAAGATTTATATCTGTGATGTTTCTTTGTTATTATTTGTATCTATTCAAGGTGCTAGGCGAGTACTTCAGTATAATTTGTATTTATTTATTCATTTTTATTATATTTGTAGCTGTTTTATTTATTTATTATAAATAATTTTAATTATTTTATATTTTTGATATGAGCACTCAACTTGTAAGCTATCATAATCTTATTTTTTTCATTATATAAGAGTGTACATTGTATATTATTTTTATCGAGTGTTTATTTTATTTTTTGAATTTTATTATATAACATGGTATCTAGAGGTGTTAGTTAGACCCGTGTTATGCCGACATGACTCATTTTTAGGTGGTTCAGTTGGGTCACTATGCCATGCTGGGCATAGCCCGGTAAATAATTTGTGCCTTTCCCGGCATGACATGACTTGTGTCTTTTCTGGCTTGGAACAACACGAGTACGGGTAGAATTGGGTATTGGGCTATGTCGGGTTGTCTCAGTTTTTGATTTTAAGTATGTAAATTGCAAATTCTCAATGCAAAAATATGAAAAAATACAATTGCATTTTACATTCGATATTCATATAAAATGAAAAAATATCTATCATGACATAATCCAAATAAATAAAAAGATAAAAAAAGTAGCAACAATATAAACAAAAAAAATATTCATCATCCAAAAAATATAATCATAAATTATAATACTAATTGGTGTCTGTATACAAATTATGATCATCATTGTGTAAGTTTCTGATGGTATCACTACCGGTGGTCTCAACATTTTACAAGTCTCACGAGTCATTTGCCAGTAATTCTTGCGCATTTGTTCTAATCTTATCCTGAATGCTTAATCTCAAATCTTCTTAATTTTTAATTTATGCAAGTGTCTCAATAATATTTGGTTATAATCTTGATCTCTTATCTAAATTGATATTGACTACAATAGAAAAATAGACTTTGATACTATACTCGATACCGGAGGAATCAGTAGATCCAATATCTTCTTAGACAGCACAGGATAGATGGAATCATATGATTTATACTATTATAAAATATCAAAGTTATTATTATTATATGATAGGATTAAGCAGTAATTGATATATAAGTATCGAGATAATTTGTTTTTATTTGATGGATCACCTTGTCATTTTTATATTGCTAATTAAATGAAAAAGTTATTATTTTTGAATATGGTATTTATGTTCATGCTCGGAGTTTGGCTATAACTATTATAATATCTAGTATTATAGCATGTAAATAACTCCATTAATTATTCGTGAATGAATTCTCTAGGTTGGTGTATTTGATTTATGCACATTAATATATATATATATATATATATATATATATATATATATATATATTAAAATATTCTTTACCCCATTTATTTAAATCTTAGGATCCATATAGGAAACTAGGCAATAAAGTAATTAAATGATGATCCTGTATTTAAAATAATTGGTTTTTATCTCAATATACATGACGCTAAATATAGTATTATTTCAACTTGCTCAATATACTACTAATATTACATTACATGAGTACAATGCAAATAATAAGAGTGTATACAGATGAACATATGTTCATCGTGTCATAAATAATTTTTAAGAATTTCATAAAAGAAATTTTTGTATCTTAGTCAGTGTCGTTAATAATAAGTTCGTTATTCTTATTATTGATATAATTGAATATTATATGTTTGTATCTAATATATGATTTAAATATCATACAAGTATAATTCCAATAGTATCTCATATATGTTTGGAATTTTTTTTAGACCCACAAACAAATAGTGACTGTCAAATTTTTATTATTTGCTAGGTATTTAAAGATATTTTAGTGAGTTTTATATTTTTTCTAATGTGTATTATCATGTTAATAATGTGACATATATATTTAACATGAAAAATTTTTATTTCATTGATTCATTTCTAATAGTCTTAATGAACATATTAATAACTATTTCATTATTAGATGTATTATCAAATGTGATACAAATATTTTATTTTGATTATGATAATCTTTAAAGATTCTTATTAATCATTATTCACTCATATATGACAGGGCCATTATGAGGATAGATAATTATAAATTTTAAAATATTTTTATTAATTTTTCATGTAGAATTTATATAATAGGTGGTGAAACACGCAAAAGATACATCATTGCGACTAGTCCAAATATTGGATGTCACGGACATCATGTCACTATATTGCATAAATTTATTAATTATTATTTATTTTTCTATCTTATAATATTTAATTATGTCGTTCCTACATGTTGACTTATGAATCATATAATAAGCAAGTTATAAATAGGTTTGTATGATACTGACAGCTGTAATATCATCTTAAAATCTAATCGAAAAATTTATGATGGTAATCAGTTTGGCCATGTATTCTCTCCTTAAATCTTTGTGGTATATGAAGAGGGTCAAAAAACCTGAACTAAATCCAACTACAAAAATCTTATTATTCATGCTCAGTTGTGTTTTCCTAAGATCTAATACACCATGTTTTTTGATATATTGATCAACATATCTCTTTAGGTGGCTACACTCACACATACTCCTACATGTATATATATATATATTTTATAATATTTATATTATGCTGATTCATCATCGACAATCTTAATATTTTTATTTTTTATTATATTTACGTGAGTTTAAATTATAGATATTTTTCTAATTTTTTATTTTTTAGGCATTTGATTTTGAGTCGAGGTCATGAAAAAAAATATAGTTTTGACCTCATATATTTTATTAGGGTTATCATTATTATCTATATCTAAATTAAAATTAATACCGTTATCATTATATTCACTATTAGACATTTTTTTTGTTATGATTAATTTATTGTATGTAAGTATATTAAAAAAAACAAAAAAAATACTCATATTATGTTCTCGACCGGAGAGGAGAGAGATAAAGTTGCACCTTGCACCTCGAAACAATTGGTAACAAGAAAAAACTCTAACTTTAAATTATTTTAAGCAAGTTTAAAAAAAAAAAATTCAAAGAGAGAGCAGAGAGCATAAGAGATGCCAGAGGAGAAGAGATATAATTGAGATTCAAAACAGAAATGAGAATAAAAACTTTAAACTCATTATTTATATTTATACTTTTTTTAATAAAATATCATATTTTATTTATTTATTTAAAAATTTTTTTGAATTAAAATTGGGCAGAAACTAGATAGTCATCAGATTTCTGCCCTAGCCATTGGAATAAAATCCAATGGCCAGAATTTAAGAAATATTTTAAATTTTAGTGTGTGTGTGTGTGTATATATATATATATATATATTAATTATTGGCTAAGTAACTACTGGGATTGTGGGTTGGATCTCAGGTACGAGTAGGCAGAGCCTGTGGTGTGCCATGCCACGCCCGTGCCCCCAGCTTGTCAGCTTGAGTGCTAAGTCACTCGGCATTGTGTCGTAGTGTTGACCATGACCAATGCAAGTTGGCTCGAGTGTCATTGCCATGCTCGTCAGCCTGTGTTGTCGTGCCCGACAGGCGACAGCCAAAAAGTCTTGCGTGGTGCTTGCCATGGCCAGCCACGTGGTGGGTATTATTAAAAAAACCTGCCGTGGCAGAGTTTAAAAAAATTTGTTAATGAATACTTTATTTTTTAAAATCTATTATGTATCGGGTCAGTCGGACGTTGGCCAATTGGACCGAACCCACTTCCCAGTAACTTGTAAACTTAGTTCTTGACTTTTTGGTCTCGTGTTAGGTTTACCATGTTGGTGGACCATGCCAACGGGCCAGACACATGGGTTGTGCTTACCCCAACACGAGGCACAATTGCCTCAGGCCCAGCACGGCATTAGCAGTGCCTTGGGCAGGCCTGAGCTAGATCCAGGCACGTTACTGGAATGTGTCGTGCCGGACCTGGCACGACTAAGTTTGGCCATGCCTTGTGCTGTGCTCGTGCTGCCCGGCCTCCTTAACACCTCTAATGGTATTAGAGTATAAGTGTGTGTGTGCAGGTAATAGTTTACAAGCCTTAAAAGAGGTATGTAGGTGCTTAATATATAATTTTTTTTTTCACTTTTCTATTTTACATTCAAACAGCACTGACATATGGTGGTGATAATAACTTGTGCGCAATGGTGGCGTGTTGTGGTGGCTATAAAATTGCATGTAGTTGTCAATGGCAGGTGCATGCAATTAGCGGGAGAAGACATGCATAACTGGCTGTGGCAGGCGCGCGTGACAATAGTTGCATGGTGGAGTCACATGATGTGGTTGTGTTTTTTGATTAGCAATTCTTAGTTGGCATTGGCGGCACGTGTCAATGCACGATGACACATGGCAGCACTTGGTGATAGAGGTGTCAAATGGGACGTGCCGGCCCGGCCCGGCCCTGCCCGGCCCTGCCCATTTTTTTCAGGCCCTGCCGGGCTTTCGTGCCGGGCCAGACACGGCATGGTTACTGTACCGTGCCGTTAATGGCCCGGCACGGTTTTGTGGGGGTTCAGCCCGGCACGGGCCCGCGGCAAGGTTTGACGGGTTCGGCCCAGTCGGGCCGAACCCTAAATTAAAAAAAAATTAGGGTTTCGGCGCGCCCAAATCCCTGATTAAAAAAAATTAGGATTTCGGCGTGCTCGAAACCCTAATTTTAAAAAATTAGGAATTGGGCGCGCTCGAACCCTAATTTTAAAAAAATTAGGAATTGGGCGCGCCCGAAGTAATTTTAAAAAAAATTAGGGTTTCGGCGCCCCCGTAACTTTAATTTTAAAAAAAAATTTGATTTCGGCACGGTACCGTTCCAACGGGCCACGATATCTTGTCGGGCCAGGCACGGCACGAGCCCGGGCATGGGAAATTTCTGTGCTGGGCCGGCCCGGCCCGGTTGATACCTTGCTCCTCACTGCCAAATCCAAACCCTATTTTGGACAACCTAAATCCTAGTTGCTCCACTTCTTGAGCTTGGCCACCTCATTTTTATTATTTATTTTTTGAGTTTTATCACTTTTTTAAATCCTACGAATATCTATCTATAGGTGTCTAGTGGTGTGCCATATTGGGCCTGGGCTGCACTGGCCTTGTGCCATGCTAAGCATGGCTATAGCATGATCAAATTTTTTTTTAAAATATATTTGTACATAAAAAACATTGTGTACATATTTTTGAGGTGAGACATGCATGACTTAGTAGCAAAATTGTCTAGGAATGAGCTGCTCTAGTTTATTCCAAGAGGTTAGGCATGCATGACTTAATTTTTTTGGCACCTTCAACGTCTTTTGGAAGTCATTGTATTTCGCCTCAGGTGAGGTGCTTTTGCCTATGTGTCGTGATACCTGGGCTTTAGGCATGCCTCAGGTATGGTTTTAATAATAAGAGACTACAGGTGTTAAACAAGTTGTTCCGGGCTGGCATGACATATTTTTTTTATGCTCGTACGGACCTGTGTGCCGTGCCAAATTTGGATGGTTTACTGGAGGGTAGACTCGGCCTGGCCCGGCCCGGCCCACCGCTCGAAATCAGCTCAGCTTTGGGTCGGCTCGGGCTGGTTCTAGGTTAAGATAATTCTTAACCTAGAATTGGGAATAGGGATAGCGCACTACCGATGCTAGTAGGGCATTGCCGATCCTTCATCGGTTGGGCGTTGTCAAGCCGTCGCCGGTCGGGCATCGCCTAGTCGTCGTTGGTCAGGCGTCACTGAGCCGTCTTCGGTCGGGCATCGCCAAGCCGTCGTCGGTCGGGTGTCGCCGAGCCGTCGTCGGTCAGGTGTCGCCGAGCCGTCGTCGGTCGGGTGTCGCCGAGCCGTCGTCGGTCGGGTGTCGCCGAGCCGTCGTCGGTCGGGTGTCGCCGAGCCGTCGTCGGTCGGGTGTCGCCGAGCCGTCGTCGGTCGGGTGTCGCCGAGCCGTCGTCGGTCGGGTGTCGCCGAGCCGTCGTCGGTCGGGTGTCGCCGAGCCGTCGTCGGTCGGGTGTCGCCGAGCCGTCGTCGGTCGGGTGTCGCCGAGCCGTCGTCGGTCGGGTGTCGCCGAGCCGTCGTCGGTCGGGTGTCGCCGAGCCGTCCCTTGTCGGGGGTCGCCGAGCCGTCCCTTGTCGGGGGTCGCCGAGCCGTCCCCTGTCGGGGGTCGCCGAGCCGTCCCCCGTCGGGGGTCGCCGAGCCGTCCCCCGTCGGGGGTCGCCGAGCCGTCCCCCGTCGGGGGTCGCCGAGCCGTCCCCCGTCGGGGGTCGCCGAGCCGTCCCCCGTCGGGGGTCGCCGAGCCGTCCCCCGTCGGGGGTCGCCGAGCCGTCCCCCGTCTGGCATCTCCGAGCCGTACCCCTTCAAGCGTCTCCGAGCCGTCCCCCCCATAGGGCATCATCGAGCCATTTTGCGTTGCCCTTCGTGTGTTGCCTGTCACCATGCCACACAGTTGCCCATGCCGCTTCTGCGTGTCAGGTACATGGGCCATGCTTGACATGGCACGCATGTCGAATTCCCTTGGCACGACTCGACATGAGTGTGCCAAGTGTCCACTAGGGCTGAGCCCGAGCACGGACCTGGACCGTGCCGTGCTGAGCTTTGGGCTAGGCTTGGCTCTCCCAACCTGTTTTTCACCTTCATATGACACTAGAAATATGATGAGATAATTTATTTATTTGTTAATCTAATAATTACTAAGTAAAATAAATTAAATCAAATATATTCAAAATATATATCTTAACTTTATGTGTGTAACAGACATTTTGGATGATTTATTAGTGTTAAATGGGTTGTGCCATGTTGCCATTGCCTGATTCTGTGTGCCCTAGTTGTGCCACTATGTCATGCAGGACACGACATGACTGCCAAACTATTAGGCCTGGCGTGACCAATTTGGTCAGTTAGTTGTAGTGTTGGGTCGTGCTGGTTCATGCCAGATTGCCAGTTCATGTCGTATCATGTTGTTTTTTGGGTAGAAATCTAATTAAAATATTCTGAAATTTTAATTTGAAAATATTACTTCTAAATGAATTTAAATAGAATAAATGATCTAAATAAAATATTACTTTCGCCTCAAATAAAACAAGTATTTAATGAAAAAAAATTCATTTTATTTCTTAATTAAAAGCATAAACTGATACATACACACATAACATATGTTGAGGCATAATGAAGACCATAAGTAAATAATGACAAAATTGGAAAAAATAAAAAAATAGTGACATTATGGTATCATATGAGAAAAAAATCAAAAATTATATTATTCATTAATAAGGTGTCTATGGTATGATAGTGCATATATAAATATAGATTAAAGGTGTCAAACGGGCTGGCCCGGCACGGCCTGGCCCGTTTTAAACCGGCATGGTCGTGCTACCGTGCAGGGATGGGCACGGCACGGTTCCTGTACCGTGCCGTGCCCGGCCCGGCCCAGTTTAATTATAGGCAGGCTCGACACGGCCCGTAGGCATGGCAGGCCGTGCCGTGCAGTGCCGGGCCCGCTCGGGCCCGGCCAGGCCATACAGGCCAGGGCAGAGGCTGACCCGAGCGGCCGAGCCCGGGTTCTGAGACTGAGAGTGAGAGAGAGGCAGGGGCAGGCCGGAGGCCGCACGGACAGGCAGAATATTGTTTTTTTTTTTAAATAATTTATATATTGTAAATTATATTGCTTAAGTGTAGAGTATTAATTATTAAATATAATTTTTTTAAAAAATGTTAAAAATAAAAATTAAATAAAAAAACAAATTTTAGAAAATTATTTTTTTTATCAAATTCAAATTAGTTTAGCTTTTATTATATTTATTAATTATAAATTAAAGTTATTAATTTTTAAAATAAAATTTAAATCGTAAAAAAAATAAATCAATACATTATGTTAGTAAAAATTAAAATTAAAAAAAGAATTAAACTACACAAATGAAAAATTACCAATCATGCATTTGAAACCAATGGTCCGAACAAAACAAGTATAAGTTTCAATACAACGTACAAACAAAGCGTATAAATACAATGAATAAAAAAAACATCGAAAAAAAAACAGCAGATCAGCATCAATCGTCAAGCGGGCATATCATGAGAATCATCAGCCACAACATCAAGATCAGTATCATATGGATCATCATCATCGACAATCAGCTCCTCCGCCATCGTAGTGGATATGGATGCGACTGCAGTGTCTGTCATAGTCCCAGCTTCAGCACGATCATGGATGCTAAACCTCGATTCCTCCCAATCCTTCAAACATGCCAAGGCCTCAACCATATATAGACGTAATCTTGATCTCCTATCCGAAATCACGTTCACTGCAACAGAAAAAGCAGTCTCCGATGCTACGCTCGACACCGGAGGAGTCAGTAGATTTCTTGCCATCCTAGATAGCACGGGATATGTGGACTCATATGATTTCCACCACTGTAATAAATCAAGATTCTTATTATCAGAATGTGATAGGATTGAGGAGTAATCGGTATCTAAGTACCGAGACAGCTCGCTCCTATGTGATGGTCCACCCCTACGTTTTCCCCTCGCTAGGTTAATGGAATAATCATCATCTCCGAACAAGGTATCAATGTTCGTAATCACAGTCTCACTACCACCACCACCATACCTAGTATCGTAGTATGTGAATATGTCAGTCAATTTCTCGTGGATGAACCCTTCAGGTGGCTCTTCCAGGTTCATGCACGAGGAAATAAAAGCCAAGGTGTTTTCTACCCTTCCATCTTAGCCCTAGGGTCTATGCATGCAGCGAGGCAATAAAGAGATGGAACGGTAGACCAGTATTTCAAGTACTTGGTCTCCATCTCTACAATCATATGGCTAAGCGTCGGGTCAGCTCGATACTTCCTAAACATGCTACTAATATTGCATATGCACCGGAGTGCAATGCAAGTGGTGGGCGTATAAACCGACGAACACATGTTCGTCGTGTCATAAAATATCTTCAGAAATTTCATTTATGAAATTCCTGAAGCCCAGTTAGTGTCGTCAATAATAAGTTCGTCATTCTTACTATTGACGTAGTCGGATATCACGTGTTCGTATCTAACACATGATTCCAACATCAGGTACGTGTAATTTCAACGATGTCTCATATCCGATTGAAATTTCTTCTTCTTAAGATTCGCAGACAAACAGAGAGTACCAAACTCTTGTTGTCTGCGAGGAGTGCGAATATACTTTAGTGCATTGCATATATTATCCAACGTGGGGGAACACACCTTCATACCTGCTTGAACAATCAGGTTAATCACGTGACACATGCACCTGACATGAAAGATCTCTCCTAATGGTGCGTCTCTAATATTCCTAACAAACATGTTGATCGCTACTCCATTATTAGAAGCGTTATCGAATGCGACACTAAAAATTTTATTTTGAATTTTATATTCCCTACAGATTTTCATCATACACTCAAAAATGACCGGGCCATCATGAGGATGAAGAATCTCAGAGAATCCTAACATTTTTTTATTGATTGTCCAGTTTGAATCTACATAGTGGCTGGTGAGACATGCATAAGAAGATTCATCATGACTTGTCCATATATCAGACGTCACGGACACCACTCCACTATATGCCATAAATTTCTTATTTATTTTTTGTTTTTCTAACTTATATATCTTTAGTATGTCACTCCTAGATGTGGACCTAGGAATCCTATGATAGGCAGGCTGAAAATAAGTCTGCATGATGTGCACTATCCTTGGATCTTCTGAAAATCTGATCGGAAGACTCATCAATGTGATGAGTCTAGCCATGCTGTCCCTACCCAACTCGCTGGAGTATATGAAGGGAGTAAACTCTGAGACTGAACTCGATCCAGTCTCAAAAAATGCAGTACCAAGTTGGGTTTGCCTAGGATCTAATGGTCTATGTTTTTTGGTGTATAATTCGGCATGCCTCTTAAGGTGCCTAGTCCCAAACAAACTCTTACATGTTAAAAGTCTCATATAATATTTGTACCGTGTCATTTCTAGTTCCTCACCCCTAACATTTTTTTTTGTGTTATGATTTTAAAATGAGTCCAAACTACAGAAGTCCTCCTAGTTTTTTGTTTTTTAGAACTTTGAGTTATGACGACTGGAGAAACCAAAGTTTCAGCAGCCGTAGACGTCTGTGTAATATTAATATTTTCATTTTCCAAATTTAAATACGTGTTAGGTGTATTTGTTATTTTTTATGTTTTTTATTTTTTCCTAAGTTTTTCTAGAGAGAGAAGCTTTAGAGAGAGAAAGTAAATAAAAACGTAAAATAAATTACCCGGTAAAAGCAATGAGGTCAGTCACGTGCAAGGTACACCGCAGGAAGCTCTGATGTTCAAAACTCAAGTCGAGTTTCACGAAAATCCAAGCCGAAAGCAAAATCATGAGGCCCGAGAGAGATGCACGGTTTATGTGAGAGAGAGAAAGTTTTGAGAGGTTTTATGTTTTTGAAAAACATAAATGTTATAGGGAAGGGGGTAGAATTTATAGATTAAAGATATTAATTTTTTATAAAAAAATATATATTTTTTATATTTTTTTGATTTTTTAATATAAAATTAGGGGGTAGAATCACGAGGACCATTGGATTCTGCCCCCTAGTCGTTGGAGGCGAATCCAACTGCTGAAATCCAATATGATTTGAAAATTTTTTTTTTTCCTGTTGGGATTGGGTCGAGAGTCGGGACCGTGGGTCGGGTCCATTCAGACCCGACCCGCGGGCTTTATTTCTGGAGGGCCCGGGTCATGCCCACGCGTGCTCGCCGCTCACGTGAAACCTAACCGGCACGGGAAGATACCGTGCCGGCGTGCCGTGCCCCGGCACGGCTTGGGCCAGGCACGACACGGCTCGTGCCTAACCCAGGCACGACATGGGCCCGGGCACTGTTTAAAAACGTGTCGGGCCGGCCCAGGCACGGCCAAACCATGCCGTGCCTCGTGCCGGGTCGGGCCGGCCCGGCCTGTTTGACACCTCTAATATATATCATCATTATCATGTAAACATTTAAAGATATCACAATTGGTGACTTCAATATTCTTGATCTTCATATTTTTATGTATTATCATCAAATAGTAATTTTTGTCTTAATATAAATGTTCAATCTTAAATTTTTCTAGTTCTTCATGCATGCAAGTGTTTCTATGATATCTGATTGTAATTTTGATTTTTTTTTAAATAATATTGGCAGTCACATAAAAATAGATTCCAATGTTATATTTAATATCGGAGTGGTTAGTAGATCATGTGTCATCTTAAATAATATAAGATATGTGAATTAATATGATTTTCATTAAAATAAAATATCTAAATTCTTATTTTTATCATATGTTAGGCTGAAGTAGTAATCAATATTTTAATATTAAGATAGCTTCCTCTTATTTGACAGATCATTCGTCATCTTTCCCTGGCTAATTAAATAAAGAAGTCATTATCTTTGAATATGATGTTTATATTCGTACTCGGAGCTTGACTATAACTATCATATATATTGTTATAATATTTAAACAAGTTAATTGATTTTTTGTAAATGAAACATATAGGTTGATATTCCTAGTTTATGAATATGTATATGTATGTCAAAATATTATTTATCAATTTCACTTTAATCTTATGATCCATACATGCAGTCAAGTAATAAAGAGATTAAAAGAAGAATTAATATCTTAAATACTTAGTTTTCATCTCAATAGTTATGATACTAAATGTAGGACGATCTATATACTTGCTAAATTTATTACTAATATTTCATATACTCCTAAGTGTAATGCAAATGGTAAAAATGCATACAAATGAATACATATTTATCATGTCATAAAAAATCTTCAAGAATTTTATGAAAGAAATTTTTGCTTCATAGTTAGAATTGCTAATAATAAACTCGTTTCTTTTATTATTGATATAATCGAATATCACGTGTTGGTAGTTAATACATAACTCTAATATTAGGTATGTGTAATTTCAATGATGTCTTATATTCAGTTAAATTTTCTTTAAACTCATCGACAAATATATACTGCTAAACTTTTATTGTTTATTAGGCATTCTAAGGTATTTTAATGAATTTCTTATTATTTCTAATGTGCAAAAAATAAATTTTATTCCTGCCTATGCTATTAGGTTAGTTATGTGATATATATACCTAATATGAAAAATCTTAATCAATGCCTTATCTTTAATTATGTTAATAAACATATTAATAGCTATTTTATTATTAGAAATATTTTCAAAAGTAATACTATATATTTTATTCTGAATATCATATTCTCTAAACATTCACATTCTATACTCATATATGGAAAGCACATCATCATGAGAATAAAGGATCTTAGAAAATATTAAAATTTTTTTATTTTCTAATTTGAATCTACATAGTGAGTGGTAAGATTTTCAAATGATGCATTGTTGCGACTAGTTTAAATATTAAACTTCACGGACACAACTCAATTATTTTTATTAATTTATTAATTATAAATTATTTTATTAATTTATAATATTTTATGTCATTTCTACTTGTAGATCTAAGAATTCTATGATAAATATATTGGAAGTAGTTTTGCATAATACTAATTATCTTAGGATTCTTCAAAAATTTAATTGAAAGACTTATGATCGTAATTAGTTTGATCATGATTTTCCTTCCAAAATCTTTATGGTATATAAAGAAGGTGAACAAAGTTGAATTAGATCCAACTTGAAAGATTGATGTTCTACACGTTCTACACTCATACATTGATCGGCATGCTTATTAATATTGTCAGTATCACTTGCACATCTATATGTATATATCTTTCAATAATATATATTGTGATGATTCTTCTTTAATATCTTTATAATTTTTATTTTTTGTTATTTTAAAGTGAGTTCATACTATTGAAATTTGTTTAATTTTTTATTTTTTAGGTGGTAAATGAGTTTGTGTCAAAGTCATTGGAGAAAACTAGTTATGATATTGAACTTTTTGGTAGGGAAGTCATTATTTATATATACGTCAAATTCATTATCATTATGTCTACCTTTATTATTTATTATTTTTTAGGTGACAAATGAATTTGTGCAAAGTATACTATAATTGCCGTCGCTTTGTTATAGTCAATTTATTTTTTTACCATCTAATCTCTACTAAAATTTCTAGTTGCATTGTATATGCTTAGATTAACTATAACTATAAAGAAATAGTAAATATTGAAGCACATGAGGTGGAGAGAAGAGTGAGATAGGAGAAAATCAGAGAAATAAAGAATAAAATTCAAGAAATTTTTATTATCTATCTATAGAAATTTTTTAGATTAAAAAAATTATATATATGTTTATTTAATTTTTTTTATAATTTATATGATGAGAAATTTGACAGCATCCAGGTTTCTTCATTATAGCCATTGGTAATAATTAGATGTCTATAATTTTTTTTTAATTTGATCTTTTAATGACACTAAAAGCGATAAGCCATGCCTGTCACCTTCACTGTCGGAATGACACCCATTATGTGAAAATATAATGACAGTCAACTTTGGGCCTCGAAGGCCTCGAACAAGTGATCACATAAGTTGAACTTGACTTACATGACCGAGTTTTTTTATTTAAAAACCCAACCCCGTTAGGTGGTTATCCGACGAGGCATGACCCATGACCCACTTGTGCTCGATCATGGGTCACCATGCTGGTGGACCATGCCATTGGATCAGGCATGTGGGTTATGCTTGACACGACTAATTTGGGTTATACCTCGTGTCATGCTTGAACCTCTCGACTAACTTGATACCTCTAGGAGGCTTCACCTCATTTTTTTGTGCATGTCAGTTGTTGTTAGTCACTAAACTAATAATGATGTTTCATAATATTAAAATTATAAATTATTAAAAGTGGACATTGAAGAGCACACAGTCTATTTTAGAGGGAGAAGATAAAAGGAAAGAAGATGAGTTTACAAATTAAATATGAAAAATAAAATAAAATCAAAATTTTATTTATAGAAATATTTTTTGATTAAAAAATAAATTTAAATTTTTTGTAATATTATTTAGGGATATAATCCCATATATGCTATTGAGCTATGTGATGCAATTTGACATCTAAGGCACAATCCTGTTGGTGTCTTGTTGGGGCACCCAAACGGCAACAAAACATAAGTAGTCTTTTTAAAAAATGATTACTTTTTTTCTAAATTTGAATGTGCCATAGGTCATGTCAGGCAAAGGATGAGGCCCATGTAGCTCTGGCCCATCATGATACTAGTATTGTCTCTTGTAATTAACTTGGTAGTTCAAATGAAAATAAAAGCTATTTCTCATTCATTAAAAAACATAAGAAATTTATTAGAATTTTTTAGGATATTCAGTACTTGAAAGTAGTCATTTTTTTTAAAATGAGAATGATGTGAGAATTATGTGTTAGCTACTGATACTTGATATTCGACTATGTAAATAGTTAGAGTAGTGAATTTAATATGATTCAGATTGAGAGAAAAAATTTTATTTTTTAAAATCTTAAAGATTTTTTATGATAGATAAATATATATTTATTTGTGTATACTCATTTTACTAATATTATACTTATATGCATATGTAATATTACTATTATGTTTAACAAGTATATATAATATCTTGATTTTAATACTATGACTGTTGAGATGAAAATTAAATATTTAAAATATTAGTATTCTATTTTATCTCTTTATTGTATAGTTATCTGTATGAATTCTAGGGTTAAGATAAAACTAATAGAGAATATATTTTAAAATACCTATCCATTTGCATGAACTAAGTAGTAGAAGAATTATAATATTGGATTCAAGAAAAAATAGCTAATTTGTTTACATATTATGATATTAAGTACAATAATGTTAGCAAGCCTTTGAATATAAGCATAAACATCGTATTTAAACATAATCATTATGTTATTTAGTTAGTTAAGATGAAAATGATGAGGTAGATTATTGAATAGGAATAAATCGTCTTAGTACTTAGATTTTGGCTAATACTCTAGCCTATTATATGTTGATAATAAGAATTTAGATATATTGTGTTAGTGAAAATTATATAAATCAACCTATCCTGTATTATCTAAGATGATATTTGATTTATTAATCCTTTTAATATATTGTGTAGCATTAAGGTATATTTTTTATGGTTGTGAATGTTATTTCAAATAAAAAATTTAGATTATAATCAATTATGATAGAGAAAGTGTCTAGCATATCATTAGTATATACTTTCATACTTGAGGACTAAAAAATTCAATGATGAATAATCATGATAGAGTGAAAGTATTGCTGATAAATGATGACTCATGTGATGACATTGCGGATATTGAGGCTACTACTAGTGATAGCTCTAAAATAAGACGTGATGATCTGAACCATATTATAGAATCAGATTGATTATGGATATTAGAAGACTTATGTGCTGTTGACCACATATCATAGCCCATTGGACTGCTTTACTGGGCATTGATTGTGGTATGGGTGTGGTTGTTCCCTGTGGTGTGGCACTAAAGTAGTGCCACTGCACTGGGTAGTGGCCATAGCCATATGCCACTACCCAGTGCTCACTGCCACTAGGCACAATCACACTTGGTAGTGGCTAGTGTGCCTTGGTCCGTGGGGATTGGGGTAGGGACATGGGTGGCCTGTCTGGACAGTGGCAATGTTGTTCCAATACCTACTTGACCATGCACAACCTGACATGCTTGGTTGACAAATGTGGTCCAACGGGCCATACCTGGCTTACATACCATGTTCCTTTGTCCGACATAGCATGGTGACATGACCAAACCATCAAAAACTGGACCATGTTAAGCCAACACGACCATGGTTCTTATTTGGATGTGTTCTTATTCAGATGCGTTCTTATTGAGATGTGGCCTTGAAATGTGGCCTTTGACACCTCCCAACCTTGGTCAGTGGGCCGAGCTGACACATTGCCACTGACTAGATAGGTCATCCACATCCCCCTTAGTCCTCATGGGCCACTTCCCAGTGCAGCAGTGCCCAGTGGAAGTGGGCACTAGGTTGTGACCTATAATTGTGTCCACTGTCCAGTGTAGTGGCACCATTGCAGTGCCACACCACTGGGCACAACCACACCCACACCAATAGTCAGTGCCTAGTGGGGTAGTCTAGCGGGTTGTGGGTTATGGCCAGTGGACATTGACACTGCATAGTGCAGTGTTGGTCTCTGTGTAACATTGACACTGAATTTTGTTTTTAAGTTTAAATATTCAAGTTAAATTTTAATTTATAAAAATAAAAATATTAAAATTAAATTGTATTATACTATAAATTAAAATGAAAAAAATTCATAACTCAATAAAAAAATACATATATTTTATTTTTGTCTCAGTATTATAAAAAAAAAATAATTTAAAAAATTTTAAAAGTAAACATCACTACATTAACAAAAATAACATGCATTGCATGTAAGTCTTTTAATACTTGAGATCAATTTATATTTGTAGTATGGTTTAAATTATTAATTCATATTCTAGTGCTAGTATTAGTAGTAGTCTTAATATTTATGATGTCTTCATGTAAGTCATCATCCATTAATAGTTTTTTAACTATATAATAAATATTAATCTTTAAATCTTTTAAGTTATTTAAACTTGAAGATATTTCTATTATATCTAATTGCATTATGAATCTTTTATTTGAAATATCATTAATAACTATAGAAAAAGTAAATTTTAATTCTATGCCAGATATTATAGGGATCATTATATAATGTGTCATCTTAGATAGTTTAAGATAAATGAATTCTTATAATTTCTACTAATTTAATATATCTAAATTTTTATTATTATTATATGATAATATAAAATAGTAATCGATATCTATCATATCTAGTGTTATAATATGTAAATATGTTATTAATTTTTATGTGATCTCAACTTTCTTATTTTCTTGCTTGGTTTATATAAGTTGATATATATTTCAATATGTTTTCTTATCCATTCTACTAAATCCTAGAATATATATAAGCAGTCAATCAATAAAGAGATATAATCGATGATTAATATTTTAAATATTTTATTTTTATCTCAATAGTTATGATATTAAAACTATAATATTCTTCATACTTGTTAAATATATTACTAATATTTTATATGCTATTGAGTATATCAGTACAATATAAGTGATGAGAGTGTACACAGATGAACACTTAGTCATATTATAAAATTTTTATATCAATTTTAAAAATAAAGTATCTCTAAGTTTGAATTACGAATAATAAGTTTATCATTTTTATTGTTGATATAGTCAGATATCACTCTAATATATTTAGAGTGATATCACTTCAATAAATTTTTTATCAGAGTCATTTGTTGGTAGTCAATATATGACTTTAATATCATATAAGTATAATTTCAATGATGTTTAACATATTTTTAAATTTTTTTTAGATTCATTGACAAATATATAATAAAGAACTCTTGTTATTTGCTAGACATACTAATATATTTTAATAAATTTTTTATATTTTGTTATGCGGGGTAAATAATTTTTATTTATGCTTGGGCTTTTAGATTAATTATGTGATATATTTATCTAATGTGAAAAATGATAACTAAGGACATGTCTCTAATTATTCTAATAAACATATTAAAGATGATACTATTATTTGAAGTATTATTGAATTTAATACTTAATTTTATTCTGAATTTGATATTTCATAAAATTTTCATCAGATACTCATATATGATGGAGTCATTATTATAATATTATTATGCTGTTTAATTTTGTTGGTTAGATAATATTATTAAAAATTATTTATAAAGGCTATGTTGCACGGATACGGATACGGACACGGGAATACGACACGGCAAAATACGGGGACACGGCAAATTCTAAAAAACTAAGATACGGATACGGCTAGGATACGTCATGATAAAAAAAATAAAATTAAAAATAAAAATTATTAATTATAAAAATTAGGTATTTTAAAATAATTTAAAATACTGTATTTTAAAATAATTTAAAATTCTGTATTTTAAAATAATGTAAAAAAAATTTAAACACTCTAACACCCTCCCCCCTCCCAAACCTTTTCGCCCCCTCCCTAACCCCCCCACCCTCCCTTTACAGTTTCAATTTTCGAACTCTCCCCCCTCCTGATACAGATTCTAAAACTCCCCATTCTCTTTATAGAATTATGTTACCTTAGGTACTGTCGGCGCCTTGGCGGTGTGCTCCCCCCCTTCCCGTTTGATCCAATGACAATTAACAACTATTTCCCGCAATCGGCTTATCGGTAACTCACTATCGGCGGTGTGCTCCTCAATTTGTTGGAGATATAGGAGTAATCGTTAATATATAGTGTATTTTCGATGCGTTAGAATCGTAAAAATGCGTCGGTTGGTAAACGACGTATCTGTAGGTAAATGACGCGTATGTTGTTAACGACGACAGTTTCCGAAAAACACGTCGGATATGTCTCCGACGCGTATCCGATATGCCATGTGGCGTATCGCATATGGATTTGTGTCCGATACGCCACGTGACGTATCGGACACGTATCCAACGCGTGTCCGCCCCGTGTCGCCGTGTCCACGTGTCCGACACGTGGACACGACAGTTCCTAGGCGTATCCGTGCAACATAGTATAAAGGTATCTCATCAATAAAGATCTACGAGCATGTATGTCATATAAGTAGTAAACAAGATTTTCATTTAGTTATTGATTCTATAATGATTTATTAGTATTTCGATTAGCTAACAATAAGACAATTTAATTCTAGTAATAAAAATATTTTAAATTTTGGTATCAATCTTAGATTTTTTAATTTATTTATTTAATTTATTTGATGTATATTCAAATAGTTTGAATTATATTGAGTTTTAATATAAAATGAATGTTGAGTTATTGTGTAATGATTTTTTTAATTTAATAGCATATAAAATGGTTATTACTATTAAGCATGTTGTAATGATTTTCTCCTCATAACTATTATTTTATTATTTTATTATTGAGATAATAATTCATCTCTATTTGAGAGTCATTCACAAACTTATATGACCTTGATTATAATAGGTAATCCTTTGAGATTGTGACTGTTAAGAATGTTGCAATCTTATAGCAGTAATCATTCTCATATTTATCTTCACAACTTTAAAATGAAACTTTCTCATCATTTCTATCTTCTTTACTTTCATAATTTTAAAGTTATTCTTTACATCATCTTCTTTATTTTTATCAGATCAATAGTTTTTTTATAAAATTTTCTATTGAAAATTTATTTTTGTTTTATTGTAGTACAGAGGAGTAGAGGTTTCAAATGGGTCGTGTCATGCCGACATGACCCATTTTTTCTATGCATGGCCATGCCATCGTGTCGTGCCAAACACAACATGGTATGATTTCCATGTCGTGTCAGACACGGCATGAGAATCATTTGTCTGAGCCAGCATGACATTGGAATCATTTGGCAGACTAGCTTGGCATAGTGGCATGGCCAAGTGTAGGGCCATGCCGGACCATCCTTGTAGAACCCGTTGCATTTTCATGCAACAAGTCATTGGATTATATGACCGACCAATGGTAATCGGCCATAGAAACAAGATCCAGCTTATGTGGCTGAATTTTTTTTTAAAATAATAACCTGTCTCATTAGGTGGTCATTTGATGTGACTTGACCTGTGTCCCTTAGTTGGTTCTGGGCCCTTGGGCAGGTGGACCGTGCTACTAGGCCAGACACACGGGTCATGCCTAGTCTGATATGAGGCACGACTCATGCTGGCTCAACATGACACGAACCATGTCATGGGGTGGCACGACTTAGGATCAAACATGATTCTAGACCATGTTGTGTCGTGCCAAGCACAGTTGAACTAGGCCATGCCATGTGCAATGCACAAGATGCTCGACCCAATTAGCACCTTTACGAAAGAGATTGTTTATTCTCCAACAATTCGTCTCATCATAATCTAGATCCCACAAGCTTTTGTAAAGTTTAAGCTTTACTTGTTACTTGATAATACATAGAGAACTTTCTATTTTGATGTTGATATGGGCCAGTTCAATGGTCAAAAAATAGTTGTCCCAGAATTAAAAATATATAATTATCTTTCTTTATATGCAATACAATAAAATTTGTTGAAAAATAAGATATACATCTTAATTAAAATATTTTCAATAATTTCATTTGAGTGATTAATAGTTTGATCAGCTATTGGGAGTGAGAAATATTAGAGTGATTTTATCAAGATTAAATCTTCGTGCTATCAACAAAGGCATCAAGTTGCCACTTAATTCTAATTTACATAATACTTTTTAAAATGTGTAATCTCTAATAATATATGGTATGATAAAACTTTCAGAATTTTTTAATTTTCTTAGAAGTATTCTTTGAATAATTGTACTATATTTTTTGATCATATTCACTGTCCTGCATGTCTCCAACTTTATCTTATTTCTCATGATATATTTCATCAACTTCACATAATTTACTATTTGAGCTAGATGTTTTTCAAAATACTCATTTAATTTCTTTTTTCTAAAATATTACAGAAATAAAAGATTTATCATATATTTATTTTTAGCTTCATTTTAAATTTTTTTTTTTTCAAATCTTTTGGTAATTTTTATTTACTTTTCTATTTCTTCGTTTTTTTCATTTGTATATGAGAGTGAGACTTGAGCTTACACTTTCTTTGGAATCTTGATATCATAACTTTTATCTTGGGAAATATCTTTAGTAGGAATAATAATTTCTTGGAAAATTTCAATGTGATCCACGATGTTTGGTAAAGTCACATTACAATTAACTCCAATAATTTTAGAATATTCTTATTCAATACATTGTCTTTGTAGCTCTTTTATGCTTTGAAGTAATATATATGATAATTTTTTAGATTTGTCTCAGTATCACTTGGTAGCTCATTAATTTTTTTCCTTTTTATTGATAATACTAATTATTTAATTTGATTCTCAATATTTTTTTTATCGTACTGGTGTGATCAAATATCTTTTCAAACTTTTCTATTTGATTGTCTAGTTTATTATTTCTCTTTCTCAATCCTATTAAAATGACATTAATGTTTTTTTTTCAGAGATGACCTCTTTTCTCTTCGTGATGATTGATAATTTAAGATGGATCATTCTTGATTATTGTAACTCAGTATTGTTTTTAAACTTTTTTAGAGTTTGCCCAATATTTTGTAGCCCACTCTCATGACCTATATATAAAAAGTTTTTTTGATTTCTCACATTTGGATTGTAATGCTTTGGGATATTATTGTTGGGTTGAAAATCCTTTGCTTTGTATTTGTCGGTTTTTTCAATTTGATAAATGAGATTTAAAGGTCACAGCTTTGTATGGATGTATAATAATGATTTCTCTTGTTTCTAATCTTTTTTCCTTTTGAGTTTCAAACTTTTTAAAAAAGTCACAATTTTTGTTTTAATTGCAGTGAACATATCTAACTCTAATATTTATGCTTGTGTCTATTTCCAAAAGAATAATACATTAGAGTTTGATTGTTATCCTTTGTTAGCTCTTCAAATATGTAATATATTTACTTCAATAATTTATTCATAATCGAATTGCTCATGACCATATAAGTCATGAACCTTGTCATATAGATAAACTAATTGTTGAAAGTTAGGACTTGGAAGCACAACTCATACTCATGTTGAGGACACATTCTCAACGATTCCTTAAATTGATCTTAAATATCATATAAAGTCACATGCTCATCTTTTTGAAATTGACTTATCTTATTTTGTAATTGAGAAGTAATTTGAGGTGATAAAAGCTTAGTAAGAAAGACATTACTAGTTCATCCAACTCTCAATGAGGCTACGAGATAAATATTACAATCAATTCTTTGTTTTCTCCCTTAATGAGAATGAGAATAGATTTAATTTTATTGTATTGGGGTTAACTCTAATTATCTTTAATGTGTCATATAACTCTAAAAATATCATGATATTTTTTATGATTTTTTGATACTCTTTCATTATACTAGTATTGCTGAACCATCATTATAAGATAAAGATTCAACTCAAAATAATTTATTTTTACTAGTTATATTCAAATACCCAAATAACTATTAATTATTAAGGGCCTTCAATAATCTTTTAATGTATGATGGTAAATGAGCTTTTGGACAACTTGCCAATTGTCTCATCAGGGCTCTATGTTACTATTATTTTCCTCCATTTGCTTTTTATCAGTTTTTTATTTGTATATTTTTCTTTTAATTATTTTGATTTTTAGGTTCAAATGGGCAACCCTATCACAAAGCTTTGACTCATAAAATAGTGGTAAAAAATAAAGAGAATGATATAAGTAGAAAATCATAGATAACTATTCACTTTTCAAATAAGATAACATGACTAGCTATAAAATTTGGTAAGATTTATTAAAACTAATGTTATATAAATTACTAAAAAAAGTATATTTTTTTAAAGATAATTATGTTAACTCACGTTGACTAACCGAATAAACTAATACTTGGCAATGTCGTTAAAAACTTTTTATGACTTTATTACATTGCTTAATTTTGTTGATTAGATAGTATCCAAAAAACTTGTTGGTGAGATTTTCTCATTAATAAAGATCCGCAATTATATGGGTCATTCAAATAGGTAAGAAGACTTTTATCTAGGCATTAATCCACATGATCAATATTTTCATCATTCAATAGTGAAACAATTTAATTCTAGTATAATATATATTATTTATTTTGATATCAATCTTAGATTTATGAATTTTTTTTATTTAATTTATATGATGTATATTTAAATAGTTTGAATTATATTAAGTTTGAATACAAAATGAAAGTTGAGTTATAGTATAATGATTCTTTGTCTTAATGATATATAAAGTAGTTATTACAGTTGAACTCATCTTAATGATAGTCCTCTCGTAATTGTCTTCTTGGTATTTTATTACTGAGACAATAAATCATCTTTTCTCGTGATTTAATTATAAGTCCATATCTTTTACTTGTATAATTAATATATGTTTCCCTCAAGTTTTATCGGTGGAAATAATATGATCAAAAGTAACTCAAAGGGTTGCTATCATCTTATGAGTCATAATATGCTTGCATAGAGGTGTTAAATGGGCCGGCAAGGCCTATGACACGACATGGTTCATAACCATGTTTAGTCCTAGCCGAGCCACCCCATGGAACGGCTCGTGCTGTGTTAGGTAGGCATGAGCAGTGTCTTATGCAGGGCCAAGCATGACTTGTGTGTTTGGTTTGGTTGCATCACTATTGGCTTGGGGACTTGGGATTGGCTACGGTTGGGTCACAGGTAACGGGTCAAGTTTTGTCGGATGACTGCTAGATTGGGCAGTCTTGTTTTTAAAAAAATTCAGCCATGTAAGTCGGATATTATTTACGTGATCAATTCTAATTGGACGATTACATAATCTGGCCACCTATTATGTTTTCATGCAACTGTCTTTCAATTTGACAGGGACAACTTAATGCCACACTTGTTGCTGTCCATGTGGATCCATCTGTGTAATAAAAAAAAATCTAAGATTATAGTAGATGTTGGATTGATTCAATGACTACTATGTCTATAATTCAACGACTATCATGATTTGGCCATTTTTAAATAAAAAATTCATAAAAAAATATTTATTTAATAAATTTGATTTTTTTTTCTCTATAAATAGCAAAGAAAAAAATTAGATATTTTTTTCAATTTCTTTCTCACTGTTACTTCTCAATTTCTCTTATTTATAATTTTCTATATAGTTTTTTTTACTCTCTAGTCTTTTGTAAGATAAATATTAGATATATATATATATATATATAGAGGTGTCAAACGTGCCGGGCCGGCCCGGCCCAGCACGAGGCACGGCACGGTTCGGCCGTGCCTGGGCCGGCCCGGAACGTTCTTAAACCGTGCCCGGGCCCGTGCCGTGTCCGGGTTAAGATAATTGCGTGCCGTGCCGTGCCTGGCACGGCACACCGGCACGGGTCCATCCCGTGCCGGTTCACGGAGGCACGCGTGAGTCGTGAGTCGCGACTCACGCCATGTGACCCATCGGGCCGTCCCCTGGCCCACCCCCCCTCCGGTAAAAAGACCGCGGGTCGGGTCCAAACAGACCCGACCCGCGGTCTTTTTTGCTGAAACCCGAGTCCAGTCTTCCAGACGCCCATTGAAGTGATCCGAGCAAAAACCAACGGCAAAAAAAAAATAAAATTCAAACTCCATCGATTTTCAGCCCTTGGATTCACCTCCAACGGCTAGGGGGCAGAATCCAACGGTCCTCGTGATTCTGCCCCTTAAAAATAGTAAAAAAATTCAAAAAATTAAAAAAAAATTATCTTTTTTATTTAAAAAAATATTCTTTAGACTATAAATTCTACCCCCCTCCCTATAACATTTATGTTTTTCAAAAACATAAAACCTCTCAATACTTTCTCTTTCTTACATAAACCGTGGATCTCTCTCTCGGGCCTCGTGATTTTGATATCAGCTTGGATTTTCGTGAAACTCAACTTGAGTTTTGAACATCAGAGCTTCCTGCGGTACACCTTGCATGTGACTGACCTCATTGCTTTTACCGGGTAATATACTTTACGTTTTTTTGTACTTTCTCTCTCTAAAGCTTCTCTCTCTCTAGAAAAACTTACGAAAAATAAAAAAATGACAAATACACCTAATACGTATTTAAATTTAGAAAATGAAAATGTTAGTGTTACACAGACGTCTGTGGCTCCTGAAACTTTGGTTTCTCCTGTCGTCTCAGCCCAAAGTTCTAAAAAATAAAAAACTAGGAGGACTTCTGTAGTTTGGACATATTTTAAAATCATAACACAGGTAGATGTTAGGGGTGAGGAACTTGAAATGGCACAGTGCAAATATTGTATGAGATTTTTAACATGCAAGAGTACATGTGGGACTGGGCACCTCAAGAGGCATGCTGAAATATGCTCCAAAAAACATGGACCCTTAGATCCTAGGCAAACCCAACTTGACACTACATTTTTTGAGACTGGATCGAGTTCAGTATCAAAGTTTACTCCCTTCGTATACTCCAGCGAGTTGGGTAGGGACGGCATGACCAGGCTCATCACATTGATGGGTCTTCCGATCAGATTTTCGGAAGATCCGAGGGTAGTGCGCATCATGCAGACTTATTTTCAGCCATCCTATCGTAGGATTCCTAGGTCCACATTTAGGAGTGACATACTAAAGATATATAAGTTAGAAAAACAAAAAATAATTAAGGAATTTTTGGCATTTAGTGGAGTGGTGTCCGTGACGTCCGATATATGGACATGTCACGATGATTCTTCTTATGCATGTCTCACGAGTCATTATGTAGATTCTAACTGGACAATCAATAAAAAAATATTAGGATTCACTGAGATTCTTCATCCTCATGATGGCCCGACCATTTTTGAGTGTATGATGAAAATATTTAGGGAATATAAAATTCAAAATAAAATTTTTAGTGTCACTTTCGATAATGCTGCGAATAATGGAGTAGCGATCAATATGTTTGTTAGGAATATTAGAGACGCACCATTAGAAGAGATATTTTATGTCAGATGCATGTGTCATATTATTAACCTGATAGTTCAAGCGGGTATGAAGGTCTGTTCCCCCGCGTTGGAAAATATACGTAATGCACTCAAGTATATTTGTACTCCTCGCAGACTACAAGAGTTTGGTAATCTCTGTTTGTCTGCGAATCTTAAGAAGAAGAAATTCCAATCAGATATGAGACATCGTTGGAATTACACGTACCTGATGTTGGAATCATGTGTTGGATACGAACACGTGATATCCGACTACGTCAATAGTAAGAGTGGCGAATTTATTATTGACGACACTGACTGGGCTTCAGGAATTTTATTTATGAAATTCCTGAAGATATTTTATGACACGACGAACATGTGTTCGTTGGTTTATACGCCCACCACTTGCATTGCACTCCGTTGCATATGCAACATTAGTAGCATGTTTAGGAAGTATCGAGCGGACCCGACGCTTAGCCATATGGTTGCAGAGATGGAGACCAAGTACCTGAAGTACTGGTCGACCATTCCATCTCTTTATTACCTCTCAGCATGCATGGACCCTAGGGCTAAGGTGAAAGGGGTTGAAAACACCCTGACTTTCATTTCCTCGTGCATGAACCTGAAAGAGCCACATGAAGGGTTCATTTACGAGAAGTTGACAGACTTGTTCACATACTACGATACTAGGTATGGTGGTGGTGGTGGTGAGACTGTGAGTACGAACACTGATACCTTGTTCGGAGATGACGATTATTCCATTAACCTAGAGAGGGGGAAACGTAGGGGTGGACCTTCACATAGGAGCTAGCTGTCTCGGTACTTAGATACTGATTACTGCTCAATCCTATCACCTTCTGACAATAAGAATCTTGATTTATTACAGTGGTGGAAATCATATGAGTCTGCCTATCCCGTGCTATCTAGGATGACACGAGATCTACTGACTCCTCCGGTGTCGAGCGTAGCATCGGAGTCTGTTTTTTCTGTTGCAGTGAACATGATTTCGGATAGGAGATCGAGATTACGTCCAGATATGGTTGAGGCCTTGGCATGTTTGAAGGATTGGGAGGAATCGAGATTTAGTATCAGTGATCGTGCTGAAGCTGGGACTGTGACAGACACTGCAGTCGCATCCACATCCACTACGATGGCGGATGAGGTGATTGCCGATGATGATGATCCATATGATACTGATCTTGATGTTGCGGCTGATAATTCTCATGATATGCCGCTTGACAATTGATGCTCATCTGCTCTTTTTTTTCGATGTTTTTTTATTTATTTTATTTATACACTTTGTTTGTACTTTGTACCATACGTTGTGTTGAAACTTATACTTGTTTTGTTTGGACTATTGGTTTCAAAAGCATGAATGGTAATTTTTCATTTGTGTAGTTTAATTTTTTTTAATTAAAATTTTTACTAACTTAATGTATTTATTTATTATTTTACGATTTACATTTTATTTTAAAATTTAATAACTTTAAATTTTAATATATAATTAATAAATTATAATAATAAAAAAAGCTAAACTTAATTGAAAAAAAAAAAAATTTTTTTCTAATATTTGTTTGTTTTATTTAATTTTAAATGTAATAATTTTTACAAAAAATTATATTTTTTAATTATTACTAATACTCTAAAGTCTATACAGAAACTTAATAAAAAATTTAAAAAAAAAAAATAAAACATTTTTCTAATCTGCCATTTTGGCATTTTCAGCCCGTGCTCGTGCTTGGCTCCCGGGACCCGGACCCCGCTTGAGCCGGTCCCGCGTTGCGGTTCCTGCCCCGCCCCGCCTGCCCTGCCCCTGCCGTGCGCCCGTGCCGCCTGGCCAAGCCAAGTCGTGCCCACGGGCCGTGTCGTGCCCGCCTTTAACTCACGGCACGGCACGGTAGCACGATTGTGCTCGTGAAAAACGGGCCGTGCCATGCTGGGCCGGCCCGTTTGACACCTCTATATGCATATAATATTATTTTTTCATTTCAATTTATGTTTTAACATTTATGCATGTGAGATAGTTGGTTCACTATGGTATGGGTGTGCCAGTCAGCTTGTGCAATGTTGGAACTTGTTTGCATGGATTCTTGAGGTTAGAATTTACAACAAAGTGGTCTGTAATATGGTATTAGTTTTTTAATTTTTTTGTAACAATGCTATTTAATTTTTTTTTTCTTTTAATTTTATATTTTATTTAATAAATATAAATAATTAAAAAAAAATTACATAATGAATTTAATGATAATGAGTATAAATTAAAGTAGATACAGATAACAATGATAATCCTACTGAAAGATTTGAGGTAGGAACTATGTTTTGTCTAACGATCTCGACTCAAACCTATATGATACCTAAAATATAAAAAACTTGTTGAACATCAGTAATACGAACACATTTTAAAATATTAAAAACTAAAAATTCAAAGAGTGTCAATAAAGAATTGACATAATGTATTTATTATAAAAAAATATATACATGTAGACGTGTGTGTGAAACTGACACCTAAAGCGGCATGTCGATCAATATACCAAAAAATATGATACATTAAATCTGAGACAAACTTAACTTAGTGGTGAAGTCTTTCAAGTTGGATCTAGTTCAAATTCGTTGACTCCCTCCCTTCATATACTATGATGATGTTGGGAAGAAAAATATGATTAAATTAATTATTATCATGAGTTTTTCGATTAAATTTTTAGAGGATCTAATAATAGTCAGTATTATGTAAACATACTTTCCGCCTTATTATTACAAGATTTCTAGGTTCATATATAACAATGACATAATAAATTATTATAAATTAGAAAAATAAATAATAATTAACAAATTAGAAAATTTAGTAGAGTAACATTTGTGACTTTTGATTTATGGATTAGTTGTGATGATATATTTTTTGCATGCCTCATCGTTCACTGCATAAATCCTAAATAAAAACTCAATAATAAAATATTAGGATTTCTTTAGATTCTCCATCATCATGATGGTTATGTCATATATGAGTGTATAATATAAATTTTTAGGGAATATAATATTTAAAATAAAATATTTAGTATTATTTTCGATAATATATCTAATAATGAAGTAACTATTATTATGTTTATTAGGATTATTAGAGTTGAATCATTAGGTAAGATATTTTATGTTAGGTACATGTGTCATGTGATTAACCATATAGTAAAGTGGAAATAAAAGTTATTTCTCGCGCACAAAAAAAATAATAAATTCACTAAAATATCATAAGATACATAATGAACATGTGTTCTTGTTTATAATAATAGTACAGATGGACCATTGGGTGTGTTCTCATTGAGATCTCTCCACTATATTTTTTTAGATTTATTAATTATTAATTATTATTTTTAATTTATAATATTTAATTATATCATTTCTAGTAGTAGACTTAGGAATTCTACATAAGCTTTAAAAGTAGATCTACATAATATTTATTATTTTAAGATTCTCTAAAAATTGAATTGAAAAATATTTAATCATAATCAATTAGGATATGTTTTCTTTTCAAAAGTTATTATAGTATATGAAGGAGGTTAATAAAATTGAACTTGATTCAACTTCAAAGACTTTGCTACTCAGTTGGACATGTTTTTCCTCTCAAAGTCATTATAATACATATAATTCTACTTGTACATATTATTTTATTATATATATATATATATATAGAGGTGTCAAACGGGCCGGCCCAGCACGGCACGGCCCGTTTTTCACGTGCCCAGCCGTGCTGCCGTGCCGTGCCGGGCACGGCACGGTTTTTTAAATTCGGGCACGGCACGGCCCGTGGGCACGGCAAGGCCGTGCCGTGCCGTGCCGGCCCGCTCGGGCACGGGCGCACGGCAAGGCAGGGCAGGCGGGGCGGGGCGGGTCGGGTCTGTTTGGACCCGACCCGCGGTCTTTTTACCGGGGGCGGGGCTCGGTTGGGTCACGAGTCACGACTCAGGCACGCGGGCCGACGTGCCGTGCCAAGGCACGAGCCGTGCCGGGCCAGGCACGAGCCGTGCCGGGCCAGGCACGGCCCGGCACGTGGTTTGTTCGGCCGGGCCCGGCACGGGCCCGGGCACGTTTTTTTATCGTGCCGGGCCGGGCCGGCCCGGTCCGTTTGACACCTCTAAATATATATATATATTTTGTCAATTATTTTTTAATAATCATAAAATTTTTATTTTTTATTATATTAAAGTAAGTTCAAATTATTGAAGTTAATTTTTTATTAGATTTTGTAGGCAAATAGGTTGAGTCTATTGGAGATATCACAGTTTCAGTGCCAGATCTTTTAGTTGAGTTATTATTATTTATATCTACATCAAATTTTTTATTATTAAAATCATTAGTTATAATTATTTAATTTAATTTATTTTATATATCTAATTTTAAAAAAAATAAATACTTTTTTAATTATTAATATTAATACTTTACATGAATTAATAAACCAAAAATAAATATGTATCATAATCAGTAAATTTATTTAAGTAGTAGTTCATACTTGTAGTCAACTTTTTTTTGTAAACTATCTAGCTCATAATCAAGAACAAACATCAAAATTGAGCACACAACATAAAAGAAGAGAGAGAGAGAAAAAAATTTGATGAAAATTAAGATATTTTAATTTTATATTTATAAAAATATTTAATATCAAAATAATATATATATATATATATTTCTAAATAAAAATGGGCAGAAATCTTGTCGGTAGTTATCAGATTTTTTCTGTAGCTATTTGAATGAAATTCAATGGCTGCAAATCATTAAGTTTTTTTATTGAGATATTGAAAGCGACATGAATGACATATTGCTTTCCATGTCGCACCCCTTATGTTAAAATATAATGGGCGCTAGGTAGGCAGCAACATCAAGCCAACTAGAGAGTTGACGAGGTGGGTTCGGGGGTTAAAAAAAAACCTAGCTGTGCAGCGAGATTTGAATTAATTCCAATTAGAGTTTTGAAAATTGCAAAATAATACTAGTAGAAGAGAAAATAATATTTATATTGAATTAATTAGTAATATAACTCATCAAAAGTAAATTATTTATATATTCAAAACTAAATAGAACTCAAGATAGAAATAAAGTTCTAAGTTGAATGTTGTCATAGCAAGTGCATTATATATTTTGCCATCAACTATAACAATTATTATGAGTTATAACTTTTCTTTTTTCTTTTTTGTTTATTTACTTTATTATGCATGAGGGTATCAAATTTGGGAGTTGATCTAATCTAACGAGCCCACTATATATAATCATCTTTTCTATACTTATTTGGACATACCTTCATAATGAACACCATTTATCTTGGTAATCCACACTATATGTATGAGAATTTCTTCACTATAAGTCTTACCTTAAGGTGCTTTATATTATTATATGGACATATCTTCTTAATAAAAATATTTACTTGTAGCCAATAAAAAATATTTATGTATGTGTTGGTATTATTTCTCAAGTCTTATCAGAATGTAATTCATATATCTTTTCTAACATATTTTGATATTTTTTTAGATGAAATAATACTTTCAAAGGAGACTCAAATATTATAGTATTATCAAAAAAAATAATAAAAGAAGTGAGTGAGTGAGTTCAACATAACTAGTAAAATTGAGTGTAGAGTTCAATTCCTCAATCTCTTTTGGAGAACAATCGGAAAGTCATGATTAAAGGAGTAGGATGCAGGATTATTGGACTTCTATGTAGTTTCATCTATGGTCTGAGAAGATATTGTATGTCATCTTCTTTTATTATAGGCTCTATCTTTTGGGTAGTTAAGTCGCCTAATGAACTCGTGGATTACTATGTCGTCTAGGTTCGAGTGAGATTTACTTTGATTGAAAATCATTCTCTCTACAAAGTTAACATAATCTTTCCTCCTATGTAACATTTTTCTTAATTGGAGGTCCAAATTAGATTATAAAGGAGTAATGAAAAGTTACTAGCTTAGATATATTTTTGGGACTCTCACGATTTTTAGGCTCATTACAAATTAAGTTATGCTTAAAAATAATGTTGGTGCTTATTAAAATTTTATCAAATTTTGGTAAAAATATTGGTATACTTTTTGGATATTGGTGTAACAAAGGAAGATATATCAATGATCCTAAATGTCATCTTATCCAATTATAATGAAAGATCATGAACCGAATAAGTATTCATAAAGATTCTGAGAGACATACTAAATATTTTTTCTTAAGGAAATATAAATTAAAAGGACACATGTTGATATAAAATAAAAGAAAGTATATGGTTGATGATATAATGCATAATTAAAATCATATCTTTCAATGATGTTTCAAGACACTTATAAAAAAAGAGTTTAAATTATTTTAATTAAATTTCTATTTTTATTTTCTGTAACTCCATTATGCGGGGGTTTATTAGCAATGGAAGTTTGACCTATTATCTCATGTTCAATATATTAAGTTTTAAAATTGTTTGGCTTATACTTTAATGGATTATCATTTTTTATTTTCTAATTTTTTATCTATTTTTTTATTGTTTTATGAAAAAATTGGAATATAAAAAAATATGTGATTTAGATCGAAAAAAATAAAATATACAAATCATGAATAATTATTAATAAAAAAAATTAAAATTAATAAAATATCTAATTTTTTTAGGTTTCATCACAACTATGTTACTATATGTATGAGAATATCAGATTGAATATTTTCTTTCTAACATCAATGTGATATATATAATATGAAACTTTGATATGCTTTGATAATTTATGTCTCACATTTCAATATAGAAATACTCTTAAGATTAGATCCAATAAGAGTTTGATAATTTTTAATTTTTATTGATTATTATTATAATTGGCCTAATGATTAATTTTTTTTCTAAATCATATATATTTTTTAATTTTTTAATAATTTCATAAAATAATAAATAATTAATTTAATATAAATATAAAATATAAAGTGATAATATATTATCGTTATGATTTATTATTTTATTTTATATTTTTGATGGGAACACCAAATTTGTGGGACATCCCAATTATTTTGTTTGTTTTATAAGAATATGTTTGTGTGATTTTATTATGATGCATTAATGTATGTTATTTGTTATATTAATTCATAATATGGTTTGCGAGCGAGGTTACAAATCATATAGAAAGAAAATATATGTATTGTACTAGCATAGTACATGTATGTGTGTCACGACTCCGACAACATAGAAGAAGACTTTGCCGAAGCATTGGCGACGACTCCAACAACTAGTATATATGGTGTTTGGGGCTGTTTTTTTTTGTGAATTTGGATATGCTTTTCACGAATTCCATGGTAGAAGTGGATAGAGCCTCGAAACCTTATTTTTTTGAAGTAGTTCATGAATTTCATGATAAATTATTATGATTTTAGTGAATCTAAATACTATTTTTTTTAGAATGAATCATTTTTTAGTTAGCCTAGGAATATTATGAGTTTATATGTTATGCATGAATTCATTACTATTCTTCTTTCCTTATATCCTTACTTGGACCATTAGTTGGTAGAAAAAGTTATTTTTTGTTTAGATTTGAGTATATTGGTATTTTGTATGATGCTACTCTTATAAAATAATACATTTAGATCATGTTGAATTTGAAGAGAGTGAGATTTTTCGGATATAAAAATCTTTTTATGACTCAGGTGAAGCAATAATTTGCTAGTCTTCATTAATATAAACTCATATTGAGTCAGTAACTATAAGACTTGATCACCCAGTACTAAGAGTATATACCAAGAGAAAGAGAGAGAAATACCCATCATGCTCATATTAGAGAGAAGCCTACTAATGAGCAAAATGATTATGTAGTTTCTCCCTGGTCTTATCTATTCAATTGCTCTTCGAAAGGAACATGAGAGCTGTACTCAATATCCGATTTCATAAGTTTTGTTATATTTTTATTTTGTTATCTTTTATTATTTTTATTATTTTTCTTAATGGCACTAAGATACCTAAATCTTATTTTGAGATATTATCTCATCTAATGTGACATTAGGCTATAATGGAAGAGATACAAGTCTGTCATTCTAGAGGTATGAAAAGGGTCGTGTTGTGTTGCTATCGTCTATTTTTTTTTTTGGTCTGTTCAGGCCATTGTATTATGCTCGACATGATATAATTTTTAGTATGTGTTGTGCTCACATGATTCTAAAAATGGGCAGCTCGACATTGGCCCCCAGGCATACCTTTTGCCTAAGTCATGCCGGGTTGTGCTGGGTCATGTTGGTTTGTGTCAAGTTAGGTTAAGTTTGGTTGGGCTAGCCTGATTTGTTATAGACTAGCCTTGATCGTGTCTAGGCTAGCCTTTTTGGTTAATTGAGCTGAAACCAGCCTTCATGGGGCATCATGTAGGGCTATTTTGTGCCACACCTTAAGTGTCATAAACTTTGGCTGGACATGGCTTAAGACGTACTGAGGGTTGGCATGAAGTTGGTCTAGATATGATTTTAAACTGGGCCATGTAGTGCCAAACATGACATAATCATGCTGTGCCTATCCGCCTAACCCAGTTGACACTTTTACACTCTAATATGACTCGTGAACTGATATCATGACTTTCAAAAAAGTTTGTTGGTTGCGAGTGAATATTCAATATGAAGACATGTCTAGATGAAAAAGATAGATCACCATAATGTGAGACTTAAGATAAATAGATTTACTCAAATGTTTAATATAAATTACTAGGATATTTTCTTTTTAGTAGTTAAGATAACCTTAATATGAATTCTTATATTTTTTATGATATCTCATAATTGAAAGATATATCAGCTAGGCTTAGAATATAATTGTCCATAGTAATCCCAGAGGTATATTTGAATCAACTATATAGGTTTTGAGCAATATAGTCAATTATAATTTATAGTTTGTAGAACATATTAAATGGACAAATTGCAGTTATCTAGTACTTGGTTTGCTAGATTTTTGTAGACATTCATCTTATTTGGGTTGTATAGTTGTGTTATTAATTTTTTTTTTATTTTTCTAGATAAGTACTAATGGTAGGGTTATTTTGATGATTCTTTACATGGATAACATTTTGATTAAGTGAGATGATAACTTAGGAATCACTCAACTCAAGAAATTTTTTCAGACATAGTTTCATATGAAGGAGACTTTAGTGTATTTGCTGGATAAGGTAGTGAATAGTTGCATCATGGTGAACTTGTTGAGGAGACTACATTTTGATGTTCTTCATACATCATCTCTAGACACAATCCCTAGTTTTTTGCATACTATGTCAAGTTCCTTCATGCATAGTCTCCAAGAATCTTTGGTGACCGTAGCAATAGAGATATATTTAATAACATATGAATATTTTTCATTGGATAATATTTTTTGAAAAAGAAAAAAAATATAGTAAATATTGTATGATTATCTATGATATGAATATTAATTTTTATGTCAATAAATAATTAATTTTAAGTGAAAATACAAGTAAAATAATCAGTAATATCTAAAAAAAGAGAATGATCTACTACTATTTTTATGATGTGTTTTATAACATCTTTAGTAAATATATGTCTCATTGCTAGATGTGCTTTGTGGAACTACCACGGGCTGACATGAGATAAGTCTAGGCACGACCTGTGGCTTATTCGTGCCATGCCCTATGTTGGGCTCATACCATGCCTCATAGTTGACACTTATATCATCTATACTATTTTATGTTGATTCTTGAATTTATGATTCAGGAGTTTGTAATGAAGTGATGAGAATAAAACCATAAACATAGGAGTAGTACGGTTGAATCTAACAATACCGAAGGAAGGTGATATGGAATACTTCCCTTGATTAAGCATATCATTACTAATATGTGTATATGTGGAAGGTCTAGTAGTTTGCTGTACAATCTCTATATCCTGAGATTTCCTCAACTTAATGAGTATTTTGAAAAAGTCAAATCTTAAATCTTTTGATGTGTATTAGGAACTAAACATCAAATATGCTAGACATATCGAGTTAATCAGCTATGATATATGTGATAATAATTATGTATCACTCACAACTCACTCATTTGATCAGCTTGAGGTGACACATCTAATAGATGTCTTATGTATTTTTGGCTCATGAATAAAATTCTCACTGGGATAAACTGTAATAAATACATGTTTATCCTCAATTTTCACTAAGTTATTATCAATAGTTTCACACTAATTACAATTGTCTTTTATCAATAGTCTAACACACAAAAAATGTGCATGAGTGCTATATCATGACAGTGACACGTGTGAACTTGCCTAAATGGAATAATACACATCCACACAAACAACTTTTCTTAGGTACAAGGTGTGTGAAAATACCATAACATGTATTTGCATTGGGCTGGGCGCCTTGTGATCTTTAATTGGGCTAGCGTACTGATCGTCATGGTGGCTGCCATTGGAGCCACAAGAACTTGGATTAAACATTGAAAAGTAACTGTTGGACATTCAATGACTAAAATTACTAAAGCACATACGTGGAAATGAAAAAAAGTTACTGAACACTATCTAGAAATCATCATCTCTCTATTATTAGCGCCAACAACCGGCAAAACTCCTCTGCAGCACTCCTGAAAGTGCATCGCTACTCGACACCATGTGTGCAGCTGTTACTTCATCAGAAATGGTTTTGATATCATGTGCAATGGTCAATTAGGGTTTTAGCTCTTGTGGATTGTAAAAAAGGGAAAAATGATGAGAAAAGGGAGGGAAATGACTAGAAAGAAAAAGAAAATTTTAATAATTATGAAAATTGTTTTTTAAAATACATCAAATATATATATGGAATATGATTTGAGGCAACTCTTTTGTCAGATAATCTCAAATAATGAAAAAGAAAAAAAAAAGAAAATAAATCAAGACCAAACCTCATTAGTTATCATTTGGATTTTCTTCCTTAGGTCGAGGAGTACCCATAACCAAGATTGGTGGTATGTGGAGATGTTTATTTGTGTTTATTTTTTTATCATAATATTAATGGACATGCTATGATTATTTTTATGGTTTATTTATAACTAATGAAAATAAAAAAAAAAGTAATTTTTAAATCCACTTGTTTTCCTAAAGTTTTCATGAATTTTTTTTTAAATCTTAAAATCATACAAAGAATTGTAAAACCAGTATTATTGTTTTCTTAACCTTTTCATCGTCACATGGGATCATTTTCCAGATTAAATGCAATATTTTAGAAAAAAAATATGATTTTTTTTTTAATTTTTATAAAAAATAAAAATTATAAAACAGCAAACATTTTTCTATGCCAAGCAAAGCTTACATTGTGGAATTTATTGGTTAGTTTTTACTTATAATTGCACACTTTGTTCCCTGGTGCTCTCCTTATTATGAAAGGTTTAATTTTTTTTTTTAATAGATGAGGGAATTGGAAACGAATTTCTCAGCTCTTGGAAATCAATGCCATTGATCGGTCGTGATGCAATGGACTTTTGCTTTGCTACTGTTTCTAAAGGAGAAGAAAAACCATTTATCATCGATAGGCTGTAAGTTCTGAAAATATGGATGCTGGCAATCATTTTGTATTTTTCTTGATATCAGCATGTGCAATGCATGTGTATATTAATTTTCAGCAGTATCATCTATTTCTGCTAATGTTTCTTGTATTGTATCACTTTTTGTTTTTCAGAGACATTGATTTTAATCTGAATGAGGATTTTGACAATATATCTTCTTTAAAAGTCCTTGACGTGCAATGCCCATCCAAAAATCCTGCAAAAACTAAGGAAACACCTGAAGGAAATTCTAACACAGGGAATTGTGATGGACAAGACTGTTTTAATTTTTCTTTTGATTTTAATGGGTACGTGAACACATTTTTTTTTGCTTGACAAACATTCACACATGACTTTCTGAGGCTAAATAAATATAAAATATGGTGTTCAAGTGGGTCATACTTTTGTTTTAATCTGGATGCTTGTTCCTTTTCAGGCATGACCTTTCTTCTCATTGTTCTTATTCCATTTATTTGAATTTGTATTCAGTTTTCCATTACTTGGCTAATTGTATGCATTCAGATTTGATCAGTTCGTTTTTGATTCACCCACTATGAAAGGGGAGGCCTCTTTAATGAATCTAGATTCTCAAATTTCCATGGGGAGAATTAAATGTAGAGATGAAAAAACTACTCTTGCTGAAGCAGCTAATGAATCCCAGGATGGGCATACCAAAGTCATTCAGGAATCAGACACTTTGGTGACTTCAATATTTGAAACAGATAACAGAGGCTGCTTTACATCTGATGCAATGCAAGAAGAACAATGTTCTCCACAGATAATGCAAACTTTTCTTCCTCAGTCACTTGGGGGAGTTGCTTCTGTAGAGGGTACTGTGTCATGTGCTCTGACCGAAACAGGTTTTCTGGGTGCAAAATTAAATATGGAGTCTAAGGGAGAGCATAATGGATCAGAATTCAATAGAGCTGAAAATGGATCTTCAACTGAAAATGTCATTGGGACTGAGCAAGTGATAAATGTTTCGAGATGTGTTGATACTTCTTCTACTAGTCTTCCATGGACAACAACTAGCCATTGCAAGGCCATGACAGTCTGTAATACAAAAGAAGATTTGTTCCTTTGTATGAGGTTAGAAAATGTGAAAAGCTTTTTTTCCTTACTAATTATTTAAAGCAAGAATTGCTTTTTTTTTTATAAATTTTTGGAATGACAAGCCAATTTTAAACTTCATTTGACTAAGTTGCTCATCATAATTGTATGCGACAGGAAATGTTCCAATACAAAGCACATTAGCATGTTACAATGCAAACACATGCAGTACAAAGAAAATGCAGGGACATAGTTACTATGCTCCACCATAAATAATTGTTGCATAATTTGTGCGAGAGTGGTGACGCCCACTACCCAATGCCGTATGGTGGTGGCAGCACTGAAATCATGATTATGATTCGGGCAGTAGCAGTGAAGGCGACCCTTGAAACCCTAATTTTGAGGATGGCAGAATATGACATTTATACCAAATAGGGGTTTCTGATTGGGAAATCCTAATTTCAAATGAGAAGTAGATTGTAATTTCTCCAATTATAGAGTTTCAGATTGGAAGAATATTTGGATTGAAAACCTTAATTTGGATTTGTACTTATTTGTGCTCTTGGTTGTTTTTGGATTATTTTTTAAGTATTATTGTAGTTTTTTTATTGTTTTATTTTTGTATTTTTGATAAGAGCATATAAGAATATTTGATGCATTAATTTCATTCTAATTTTATTTATATTTATTTTTTAACATTAATTTGTAACATAATATCATGACCAACCTAGAAATAATTCAATTCTAGGTTTGTAAACAAAGTTACATGCTTCATGCTTGTAAATTGGTAGTTTGTACACTGTGTGTGGAGGTAGCAGAGGTTCATGCAGTGGTGGCAGCAGAGGCATGTGTGGTGGTGGGACCATAGACATGCACGATGGTGGAAGAATGCATGCACAGTGGAGGCAACAAGTGTGAAAAGTGGTGATAGCAAAGGTGCGTACAATAGTGGCATCATGCTTGCATGGAGGTTGCAATAGACAGACGTGGTTGAAGAATAATTGATGTGAGCAACAATAAGTGCTCAGTGGTGGTGTGTGGTGGTGTTTTGGGTAGAAACTATAACTTTTTTGGTGGTGGCACGTGGTGGTGCAAAGCGATGCATGATGACATTCTGGGTAGATATCCAAGATAGGCTTTTGGCAGAATTATAAAAAATATAAAATTAGGTTTGTAAAGATCACTAATTAGGTGTAGTTATTTATTTTTTATTTGGAAGACCCATAATTTCTGGTATAATAGAGAGAAATTATCATAATTAAGATAGATGAGAGAGAATCTCAGTTCAATATACCAACTATAGGAGACTAGGTCATACCAGAGATATCTATTAGATAACATATCCAAAGAGGTGATCAGGAGCTTTATACAATATTGAGAGATATATTCTGACTACAGAAGGTATCCAAAAGTCTTCAAAGAGTTCATCTACCATGATATTTTTACTTATTAGCAAAGTTTTAAAAGGCGAAAATATAAGATGAGGTGTTTTTGTGTTCGTGAGGTGAGATGTAAGCCTAGAGGCGTTGAAGCCTAGGTTTTTTGAGCATTATAATATATAATTAATTAATTTTTAAAATATATAAAATAAAATATCATAAATAAAAATTCACATCTAAGTAATGTTTGAGTCTATTCACCCTTTCTAGGCATCTTTGATTATAAAATTTACATCGCAAATTATGTTCCTCGAAAACTTCAATAACATATTTCGACATTATTTTTTCTTGATTTTTTTGAATCAGAGGAACTCATCCTAAAAAAATTCCAATAATAATATTCATTTATTCACATTTTTATATAATAATAAAATTGATTAAAAAATTATAATAAGACATAATTGAAAGGAATTTACAAATTAAAAAAAGAATTTAAATTATTTTAATTGATTATGAATGCTAATGTATATCTATATGAGTATTCATATATATATATATATATATATATATATATATTTGGATGATGCTGCTTTGTTTATAAATTATTTGAATTATTTATTTATATTCTATACCTTAACTATATATAAATATACAACTATATATTATCTATATACAGAATTATATATCTATAATACTATATATCATTATTTTTTATACTATATATAAACATTACCACATATTTAACAATATATAATTATTTATAATTATATACAAAATACATTAATATGTAATTATCTTCATATCTATATATATTATGTATAATGATTTGAATACTTGTATGTTTTACTATATTAACTCGTTATAATTATATTTATAACTATATATAACTAATTAACTATATGTATAAATATTTATAATTATATATATTATATCTATAATTTTAGTTTTAACATATATAACTATAATCTATATGTAAAAAATACATATAATTATTTATATTAAGCTGGATACGTATTTACAAATATATACTATTATTATATATAATTATATGTAATTATGTATAATTATAAATGTATAACTTTATATATAAAAAATTTAAAATATACTTATGGAGTAGTGCTGGAAAAATTGATATTATATGACATGGGCATCGGATTATATGAAGCAGTACCAAAAAATTGAGAATTATTTGGCGTGGGCATTGGATTATATGGAGTAGTATCAAAAAACCGAGAATATCGAGCGTTGGAGCATCAGTGTTAAATTCAGCATCAAAATTTTCGAGCAGCATCGAAAAATCGATCGGCACTGTTTAGAGTTTACAATTTTTTTTTATTTTTTTGCAGACACCCCGTAGGTGTACACCTTCTTCGAGGCATGAAAGACATGTTTTAAACTTGCCTCGAAATGCCTCATAGAAGAAGACGTACGCTTATTAAGTGTGTCGTCTTTTTTTTCATGTGCTCGAGGCATTTTATGCATGCCTCGCCCTAAGCTGTGCCCTAAGGTGCTTCTCGTTTATATTTTTTTAAATACTGCTTATTAGAGAGGAGTATAAAAAACTCATCTATAAAACAACAAAATAGTATTCATTTCTTTCAGATAATAATAATTATTTTACCCACACACTTATGCTAGTTTTTTTGATTATCAACATCAAAACTAATATTTATATTATAGGTAATCATATCTTATTTATTATATATATTTTTTGTTTTAAAAAATATTATTATAACTATTATTAAATATTTGAAAGTCATTGAAGATGATAGTATCCAACTTTGATCTTTATTATTTTTTTATATTTTATTCATTTTCAATTATTATGTTAATTTATTTTTTGTGAGTTGTCTTTTCAATAAACTCAATTCTAATTTGTTTTTACTTCTACATAACAATCTCCTAATTCGGGTTACATAAGCATGTTATTATATTTTTTTAATTTTTTCAGAGGAGCTATGATGATAAAATAATTTTTGTGATTATTTACGTAAATGCTATTTTGACTATATGGGATGATGAGCTGGAGATCACTAAAAATTAAAGAGTACATTTAACTACAATTTGAAACAAAGAATATTGATAGACTAGATAATTTCTTGGTATAGAGATAATTTATTCTATAAGTAATATCATCTTGTTATAAAAGATATATGTATTTGATATTATTCTAGATGTTGATCTTTGGATTGTACTCTAATAGATATTTTTATTGATTTAGATATTATTTTTATTTCGGATGCGACGTTTTTAGTTGACTCTACTAATTATATCAAAATTATAAGAAAAAGTAATTAATTGATTATGACCAAATCAATTATAACATACATAATCAATATTTTTAGTTATTTTTTAGATTTTTTTTTGGCAGGTTTATTTTGATATAACTCGTCACATATTAAGTAAAGTGAAGAAGTTTTTAGGACTTAAAATTTCTTCAGAGATCATACACTTCCAATTAACAGAGTATTCAAATTAGAGTTGGGCACTAATATATAATAAAAGAAGATTTATGTTAAGATTTTATACTTTTTTAGGAGATAATCTTGTTTCTTAGAAAAGTTTGAAACAAATATTTATTTCGAGATCTAGTGCAATGCATAGTTCAGAGCAAATCTGATAGTTGCAAATGAGATATCTTTGATGCATCATCCACTCAAGGAGATTCAATATGTACTTTCTTTTCCTACAATCATTTATTGTGATACCGTGCTAGTCACACAACAAATTACATAAATGTAAATTGTTTTTTTTAAGGCAGAAAGTTTAGGATGAAACAATCGCGATAAAAAACATTAGGCATGAGAGCTGTTAGTAGACATCTTCATGAAAGCTCTGAAGATGTCTCAATTTTCCTATTTTTTTACTAGCTTGATATTGTGGATAATACACTTGTATGTATTAGCTTTATGAATGATGTTATCTTTTTTTATTACTCTGTTTTTTATATTTTTGATGGAGCATTTGTCCTGTGTATTGTTCTAATTATTTTTATTCATTATATAAAAATATTTGATGTATTGATTCTATTAAAATATTATTTATATTTATTTGCTAACATTGATTTATAACAAGTATGAAGGAAATGAAAATTCTAATTATTAAGCTTGAAAACTTGAATTATTCATAATGGTATACTAGTTGTATCCCATACATTTATAAGAATACCTCAATTTTGGGTACACACTAAAAGAGGATAAGTCATACTATAAATAATTATTGCACTTTTTTTTTAAATTAAAGGCCAAGAGCACTATGAACAATTGAGAGATATCGATCATCTATTAGGGGTCCCTATATAGTCTCTTACTTCAACTTCTATTGAAGGGAGATATTTATATTCCTAGGTATTATATTTCTTATGTTTCTACTTCTATTTTATGTTTCTTGATTATTAACTTATGAGCAAATATTCATATTATTAGTGATAATTTTATTTTTGCTAAATTCTTTTCTTTGAATATTGTGTTAACAATTGATAATCCTTTAAAAACTATTGGGTATAATAATATCTAGTTTGACTCGTTATTTCTTTTGTATATTTTTTTAATTATGATTATTCTGTCAGTTTCTTTTCTTTGTATTATTTTTATAAATAATTTAATTTTAATATTTTTCTTTTAGTGTTTTTATTTTATATATGATTAGAAGATTTTGTGAAAGACTTCATTTGAGACTGAGTATATTATATTATTCATTTTCTTTTCTATGATAGTATATCATGATAAGTACGTGAGTATGTTGGATTATTTTTTATTTATTCTCAGTATTGTTATTTATTATTAGTTTAATTGAGAGTATTTTATTATATTCTATAGATTATATCTCTATTGGAGTAAGAGAAGCATTCATTAGGAAAGCTTCATAGAGTTTTATATCTTGGATGCCATACTGATATGAGTAATGATTTATTCAATTCAATACACTCAAATACATGATGAACAATAGAGATGCAACCAGAAAGAATTTTAAATATTTAATTATTTTTATTGATGGCAACTTATGATATTTCATAAAAATATAAAAAATTAATTTGATGGAGAAGGTAGAATCCAATGTACAAGGTTTCTGCTTAGAATGGGGTCCAAATATGTTAATACATTAACTATTTTACTGCTAAAAATCAAAGAGGCTGCTTATGATGAGTCTCAAATATGAAATCTATAATTTATAGATAAAATTATTTGTCATTATATCAAAATATGATTTCTATCTAATACATATATCTAACATGCATATATCTAATATTATGATTTTTTAGATTATTAATCATCATATATTATTTCTTGTATAAACATGGAGTAGTAATTATCTGATCTATTATTGTTTGTATAATTACAAACTAACATGGAGATTGTATTTTATATACAAGGCTTCCACTTTAGCATAAGATCTAAAAGATTTTAATATTCCGACAATCTTACCTCTGAATGTCGGAAAGGCTGTATCCAATGAGTTTTGAACTCAAGATTTATAGTCTTTGGATGAATATACTTGCTATTATATCAAGACATAACCTATAATATATGCATGCAATATAATGATTTTTCAGGTGATCAGTTATTATAATATTATTCTAATTTAAATATATTTAATTTTAAAGTTTTTATGAGATATGATATATTAGTGTTTATATAATTACATATTAACGTAATATATTAATATATATAAGGTAAATCTATTACTTATTTTATGAATCATAAGATTATATATTAAATTTTTTGTGATAATATACTTATAGTTGTGAAAGATGTGCAAGAGGCATGCCTAGGCGCAAGCACATGTGATGCACATCCAATGGTACCTCACCTAAGTTGGGGTAACATCCATTCATGAAGGCATGATGAAGGTGGCAAAGGCACATGTCTTCATTAAGTGCAAAACTATCAACAGGCATGTTTTTGACAAAAAATAGAGAAAGGGATATGTATTTTGTTTGGATGGTTTATTAATTTGGATGATCTATGAAACATGATATTAGAGGTGTCAAATGGGATAGGTAGCCTGGGCTCGGCTCAAGGCACGACATGACTCGGGCATGCCTATCCTGGCATGACATGGTCCAGACTTGTGCCCATGCTGGGTTGGCTCACGGCTCATGTCGTGCCATGCCTAGGTCTACCGGGCCTCTAGTTGAATATAGGGCTCTGAATTGAAGTTCGTGGATTTATGCCAAAATGGTAGATCCTTGTTTTCCTACCACTTCAGGTTCTCCAACAATGGGAATGGGCTATGCACCGTTAAGGTTCGGAATGCTTGACCTGACTTAGGTTAGGTTGGGTAGGGAGGTCTTCTCATTCATGAATGGGTCGAACTAAGGAAAGGAGCTGAGGCGGTTGATAGACCCTTACTGTCCTAGTGGTATGGTTAACAGGAGGCTAAAGCCCTTTGTGGGCGAAAGCCTGATCTAGCAATATCGGGTGTCGGGCCAGGTATCGTCTGGTACCATGGCCCGAGGGCACGTGATCTGGCACGACCTGAAATGTGCCTCACCCCCGATCTGACTTTTCATCTCTCTTGTAACTCGATCCATCCGTCCCTTTTCCCCAGCACCAGCCCCAGCCTGAGGGTTCCAGAAGCCAAAGCTTCTGGAACCTATAACCATTTGGGTCGGTTCGTTAGTCAAATCAACCCAAATGGTCAAAAAAAATTCAAATGTTTGTCGTTGGATTTCACTCCAAATGACTAGGAGGTAGAATCCAACAACCCTAATGATTCTTCCTCAATTTAAATAAAAATTCAAAAAAATAAAAAAAATTATCTTTCTTTTAAATTTCTTTTCTAAACTATAAACCCCCCATTCATTAATTTTATATTTTTAACATTGCTCTCTCTCATATTTTTTCTCTCCATCTCTTCTCGATGCTCATTTTTTCTCTTGCTATTAGTTTTTAGATTTCGGGTCTTGGGTGTAGATTGTGGTGCGCGTGTGATATGAACATCAAAAAGGCAAAGTTATTTTATGTATTATGATTTTCGGGTGTTTTTTTTATTATTTAGTTAAATTTTATTTTTAAATTTTAGTTAATATTAGTTTAATGTTTAAACTTTAAGAATTAAATTTTAGTTTAATTCATTTTAATAAATATATATTAATTTTAATTAATATATTAATTTTAAATAACATTAAATATAATATAATATAAAAACAAATAAAAAATAAAAATGATAAATAGTAATTTTAATTACGATAATGAAATTAATTATACTATAGATAACGAAAACCATACGGAAAAGTTCAAGGCAGTTGAAACTTTGATTTTTTTGGTCATCTCGACTCAAATATTTAAATAATAAAAAAGTAGAAGAATATAAATAGTTTGGACTCACTTTAATATAATACAATAAAAAAATCTTTGAGGTACCGAAGAAGAATTGACACAATGCAAATATTATAAAAAATTTTAAGCGGTAAGAGTTTGTGTATGATTGGACACCTTCAGAAGCATTTCAAACAATATACCAAAATTATGGTATATTAGATCCTAGGCAAACCTAACTCAGTGGTGGGTTCTTTGAGGTTGGATCTAGTTCACTCTCAATGCTGACCTCCTTCATATGCCACAATGAGTTAGGGAGAGAAGACATGATCAAATTGATCATCACAATGAATCGTCGAATTAAGTTTTCAGAGGATCCAAGGATAGTCATTATTATGTAGACTTATTTTTAGTATGCATATCATAAGATTTCTAGGTCTACATCTAGGAATAACATACTAAAATACTATAACTTAAAAAAAGAAATAATATTTAATAAATTTAGGAATTATAGTGGAGTGGTGTCTATGATGCCTGATATTAGATTAATCACGACAATACATCTCATGCATGCTTCATCACCTACTATGTAGATTCTAAATAGATACTAAATTAAAAAATATTAGGATTCTCAGAGATTCTCTATCCTCATGATGACATGATCATTTATGAGTGTATGATGAAAATCTTTAGAGAATATAAAATTTAAAATAAAATATATAGTATTATATTCGATAATACATCTAGTAATGAATTGGTAATTATCATGTTTGTTAGGACTATATGAGATGGACTAATAGGAGAGATTTTTCATGTTACATGTATGTGTTATGTCATTAATCTTATAGTATAAGTGAAGATGAATGTTTTTTTTACAACTTTAAAAAACATACGTAACTCATTAAAATTTTTTCGTACGTATGCAGACAATAAGAGTATAGTAGTCTCTATTTGTCTGTGGGCAAAAAGAGAAGAAATTTCAATCAGATGTGAGACACCATTGGAATTATACATATCTTATGTTGGAGTTATGTATTGGATACGAATACGTGATATCCGACTACGCTAATAGTAAGAGTGACGAACTTATTATTAACAATACTGAATGGACTATAGGAATTTTATTTATGAAATCTCTGAAGATTTTTTATGATACGACAAATATGTGTTCGTTTATTTATATTCTCACGATTTGTATTGAACTTAGGTACATATATAATATTAATAGCATATTTAGGAAGTTTAGAGATGACCCGACACTTAGTGATATGGTTATATAGATGAAAATCAAGTACTTAAAGTACTGGTCCACAATTCTTTCTCTTTATTATCTGGATGTCTGCATGGACCTTAGAGTTAATGTGAAAGAGGTTGAAAACATTTTGATATACATATTCTCGTGCATGAACTCGGAAGATCATCTTGAAAGATTAATTCACGAGAAGTCGACTGAGCTATTTACATACCATGATACTAGGTATGGTGGTAGTATTAGTGAGACTCCAAGTATGAACATAGATACCATATTCGGAGATGATATCTTTTTCATTTAGGTAGTGAGGGGGAAATGATAGAGTGTCGAATAAGAGCATGTTATTTTGGTACTTAGATACTGATCATTGTTTAATTTTATCACATTCTGATAATAAAAATCTTGATATTCTATAGTGGTGGAAATCATATAAGTCCACATATCCTGTGCAATTTATGATAAGATGGGATCTACTGACTCCTCCGGTGTCGAGCATGACATTATAATTTATTTTTTTTTATTGTAGCCAATATAATTTCAGATAAGAGATCCAAAATATGGCCAGATATTATTGAGGTATTAGAATGCATGAAGGATTGAGAGGATCCGAGCTTGGTCATCCAGGATCATGCTGAGACTGTAACAAAATCAGAGGAGCTGGTTGCTGAAGATGATTTGTGGTATATTGATGGTGATTGATGACTGATATGAGAATAAAACATTGATGATTGAGCTGAGTGTCTGAGCATACCTTATTGCCTATGACCTATTGTTATTGATACACTGATATTGATATTATCATTAATCATATGCTGATAATATTTTTTATTTTTATTTATTTTTTTGGATTGCTATTTTATTTATTTATTTATTTATTTTTTGTCATTTTACTTTAAGGCTTGAATTAGATACTTATTTTTTTGTGATTTATATTGATTTGTATTAATATTTTAGTTTTATTAATTTAGATATTATTAGTTTTTAAATTTTAGTTGTTTATACTTTATATTTTATTTAATTTAATAAATTAAAAATTAAATAATTAAGTATTTATTTTAATTTAATTATAAACTATTTAAGTATTAAATAATAAAAATTTAAATTATTTAATAATTTTGAATTTTGGATTAAAAATTTTTTAAATGGCTCGAATCAGACTTGAACCCAGCTCAGACGGCCAAACCTTGCCCCAAACCCAGCTTGAATGGGCTAGATTTGGCTTGTTCAGGCTCGACTTGGCTCAAAATACTAAGTAGCCAGGCTGATTGGCCATGCTGGGCTGGCTATGATGAAGTGGTGCCGTGCCCGGCACGGCATGATGGCCATAATATGTTTGTGTATTTTAACATATTCTATTAATAAAATTTAAAGGCTTTTTATAAATCTTTGAGATGAGATTTGTTACATTTGTTGATATATTTTTAAAATTTTTATGCTTAGAGGTATTATTTGTGTTTTTAATTTGTATTGATTAGATTTATATTTTTAATGATATTTTTAAATAAATAATTGTTATATTTAATTATATTTTACAAAATATATTTGTAAAATGGGCTTTATCGTACATAAAAAATCTTGGGTCTTAAGAGTGCCTTGTGCCTTAACGTCATAGGAGGCCTTTGTATTTTGGTGTGCCTTATTCCTTTCATAGTTATGAGAATACCTCTACAAAATAGGATAACTAAAAGGAAGAATATATGATTGATTGAGACAATTTGAGCCTTCTTATTTGGTAAGAGCGTTACTAATTATTTATGGAGATACGTGGTTTTAACTGCAAAATACCTTGTTAACATGATATTTTTTTTTCTATTATTTCTTAGTGTGTGTACTTTTTGATTTTATATGTTTGATAAATCAATTAACTTACTTTTCAAAGTTTTTAGATATAATTTTTATTGGATGAAATATGTTGACTTTATGACCATGAGATAGTGGTGTCAACCAGGCCAAACTGCCCTGACATGACTCGTGACACGATATGGTTCAACCATGCATGATCCTACATGACATGGTCTAGAACCATGCATGTTCATGGATAGTGTCGCCCCATGGTATGGTTCGTGTCGTGTTGGGCCAATGTGAGTCATGCCTTATGTCGGGCTAGACACGACTCGTGTGCCTGGCCCGGTGGCACGGTCTACTAGTCTGGGGACTTGGGATCGGCTATGGGGTCATGGGTCAAGCCCTGTCGGTTGACCGCTTGATAGAGCAAGTTATTTTCTTTTTCAAAAAATTCAGCCACGTAAGTTGGACATTTCTTATATGATCGATTGTAATTGGTTGATCATGTAAGCCAGTCAGCCATTGCATTTTTATGCAATGGGTTCCAATAGGGACGGTCCGCTATGGCCTTGCACTCGGCCATGCCACCGTGCCATGTTAGGCTGACCAGCTGGTTCCCGTGTCATGCTAAGCACAACATGGTGGCACAGTTGTACCTCACTCAAATGGGTCATGCTGTCATGACACGAACCGTTTGACACATCTTCCTTGAGATGTTTATTCATTGGATACTTAAATATTCAAAGAGAATATAAATATTATTTATTAGAGATTGATATGATTTAATCGAGCACTCATGTTATTTTTTTGAGCAAGAATTAATTTTAGAGAGCATAAAAAGAATGTGAGTTATAAAGATATCTGAAATTGTTATTTCTTCATGTTCCTTAGTAATTCTACTTTGATGTTAAGTAATTCCAAGTGGAAGTAATATTTTTTTTTGATTGTTCTGCAATAGTGATTATATGAAGTCATGTAGTGTGTATTAGTGTACTTTATTTTTTGTGTTAATTTTAGTCAATTTTTATTTTGTTTTATTTTATGATATTTTATTTATTTTTTATTATTTGAGAGCACCCGATTTGTGAGTTACCTTAAATTATCTATATATATATATATATATATATATATATATATATATATATATATATATATATATATATATATATATGGTTTTATCTTGTATTTAAAGTTGCAATTTTAATTTTAATAGAATTATTTTGTTTCCTTTTTATTTTACTTCTTCATCTCTTGTCTCTTTATTTTTTTTGATGTCACACAAATCATAAATTGGTAAAAAAAATGGTATCAGAGGGGGTTCTCTGACAAAGGGATGCTAATGCTGGGGTGTGTAGGTGACGGTACAACCTCTGAAATCACTGGTGATAGTAATCTTTGAAAGATTTAACGAAGATGATAGTACCGCCACATTGTAGTGCTAAAAAACTTACATATATTGGGTATTTTAAGTATATTCTTAGATTTTGACTTCCTCGGATGTCTACTGATATAATTTTATCTAAAAAAAATTAAGGTTTTTCAAGATGTCTGTGGAAGGCATGACATTTGATGGGGCGACCAATGTGGCAATGATGATGCATAACCATCATCTACATTAAATTACAAAATCTCAAGCTTATCGCCGCTGTTAGTGGAACTAGCAATGGCCAACGTGGTAATGATGATACAAAATCATTATTTATGTTATATTCTCAACTTAAGTTTTGTTTTGTTTTTTTTCTTTTTTTTTGTAAAAAAGGTACTTCAACTCTTATATGGTAGTCCAAAACTATTATAGGGCAGCATATGTTTTCTTTAAATAAAAAAATTTTTTGCTTGATTTTATAATTTAGTTATTTTTCTTTTGTATATAAGTTCACATTGTGGCGAGATAGAATATGATTGGAATCAATCTGTGATTATTAAAGATAACTTAGAAGTATCAAATGGGTTGTGTCATATTGACACGACCCATTTTTGTATGGTCCAATTGTGCTACCATGCTGTGCTCGACACAACACAACACCAATTTGACTAGGCTCAACATGACTCATTTAGTCTGCAATCGAGCATATCCATGTTGGGTTGTGCCTGACCATGCCATGTCATGCTAGTTTTGGGAAGAGCAACAAGTAGCTTTAATTGAATGTGTACAGTTAAAATATTTTAAAATTTTAATTTTGTATTTTTATGCAAAATAAAATTGAAAATCACCCAAATGAAAATGAAAATTACTCAAATAAAAAATACAATTAGTAAGCACAATATCAACATGATACATAATATAATATGAAACATAATTGATAAAAATCTAAAAATTAATAAAATATCATAATTTATAAAAAAAATAATTTACAATAGCATGAGTATCAAGTTATTATCATTAATTAATGTCTGTAGTATGATAATTTAAAATTAAATGTAGATCATTATCGTCATGTATGTCTCTGAAGGTAACACAAGTAGTGGTTTTAATTTCTTTGATCTCAATTTCTCACTTTTCATCTTTTGGTAATAACTTTTTTATTTTATCTTGAATGACCAATCTTTAATCTTTCTTGTTTTTCAAGCATACAAGTTTCTCTATGATATTTAGGTATACTTTTGATCTCCAATGTGAAGTAACATTGACAATCATAAAAAAAATTGTCTTTGATGTTTTGCTATGCACCGGAGTAGTCAGTAAATCACGTGTCATCTTAAATAGTATGACATTGATGAATTTGTATGAATTTTACTAATTCAAAATATATAAATTTTATTATTATCATGTGAAAAGATAAAATATTAATCATTATCTAAGTACTGAATTAATTCTTTCATATTTGATTGACCACTCAATCATTTATCACTAGTTAACTAAATACAACAAGTTACTATCTCAAAATAAGTTTTCTATGTTCATATTCAAAGTCTCATTACAACTATCATACATATTATCGTAATATATAAATATATTACTTAATTTTTTGAGTAAAATCTTTGAGCTTGTTTGATTGGTTCAAACAAGTATATATATGTGTCTTAATATGTATTCAATTCTTTTTATTTTAATCATTGGATTTATACAGACAACCAAACAATATAGAGTTGGAATGGAGATCTAATATTCTAAATACTTAGTTTTCATCTCAATAGCTATAACACTAAATACAAGATTTTCTTTATACTTGTTAAACATGCTATTAATATTGCATATATACATAAATGCAATGCAAGTGGTAGGAGTGTATACAGACGAACACATGTTTATTGTGTTGTAAAGAATCTTCAAGAGCTTTATAAAAGAAATTTTTGTATCTAGTCTGAATCATTAATAATAAGTTCATCACACATACTATTATTGTAATCAGATATCATATGTTAGTAGTCAACATACGATTTTAATATTAGGTAAGTATAATTGTAATGATATCTCATATTCTTTTGGAATTTTTTCTTTTTTAGAGTTATTGACAAATAGAAACTACTAAATCAAATATTATTTGCTAGGCATCCTAATATATTTTAGTGAATTTTTTATTTTTATTAATATGAGAGAAATAACTTAAATTCCTACATGTACAATTAGGTTAATTACGTGACATATATTTAATATGAAAAATTTTACTTAACGGCCTATCTCTAATAGTTCTGACAAATATACTAATGTCGACTCTATTATTATAAATATTATCGAATGTAATAGTAAAAATTTTATTTTGAATGTCATTTTTCCTAAAAATCTTTATCATTCACTCATATATAACAAAAATATTATGAGAATGAAAGATCTTAGGGAATTCTAATTTTTTTTAGTTTCTATTTTAAATCTATATAGTGGACAATAAGACATGCGAATGATGATTGATGCATTGACATGACTAGTTCAGATATTGGATATCATGGATATTATTTTATTATATTTTTTAAATTTGTTAATTATTAATTATTTTTCTAACTTATAATATTTTATTATGTCATTCATACTTATGAATCTAATAATTCTATGATAAATAGGTTGGAAGTATGTCTACAAAATATTGACTATCCTAGGATTCTTTAATAATCTAATCTAAAGATCCATAATCGTAATCATTTTGGTCATATCTTTCTTTACAAAGTTATTGTAGTATATAAAAGGGTCAATGAATCTTTACTTGATTTAACTTTATGAATTTTGTCACTCATTTGAATTTAGCCGGGATCTAATACATCATGTTTTTTGATGCATTGATTGACATGACTCTTAAGATGATCAATGCTATTTGTATTCGTATAAATAAATAAATAAATAAATAAATAAATATATATATATATATATATTATAATATATAATTTATGCCAATTTTTTTTAACACCCTTAAAAATTTTTTAATATTATTTTAAAGTATCTCCATACTATTGAAGTTTGCTTAATTTATAATTTTTAGGCATATAAATTTGAGTCAAGACCATTAAAGAGAACATAGTTTTGGCCTTAGATTTTTTGATCTAGTTATCATTGGTATCTATATATACATTAAATTTGTTATCATTAAATATATTATTATATATTTTATTATTTATATTTGAATTTTAAAAAATTAATAGTAAAATTAAAAAAACTAGTAAAAAATTGTGTACAATAATTGCAATCATATATTTATTTGAGTTGAAGTCCGTATCCATAATTATTTTCTAGTTTTTACCACTTTTCATAATTTTATAACATGAGAGTAGAGAGAGGAGACAGAAGAATATGAGAGGGTGAGAGGAGAATGAAATTTAAGAAATTTTTATTCTTTATTTATAATTTTTTTTATATTTAAATGATTTATATTTTTTCAATTTTTTTAATATTAAATGGGCAGAAATTTGATAGTTATCGGATTTTTGCTTGTAGCTGGTGAATACAAATATGACAGGTACAGCTGTCATAAAAAATGTTATTTTAGCTGACACTAAAAGCAATTGGTCATGTCTATTAATTTTTGCTCTGGGGTCCATTATGTGAAAACATAATTGGCACGACCATTAGGCATGGCTATGTGACACGACAAAAGCCATGCCTATTAGTTTTTGCTATGGGGCCCATTATGTGAAAACATAATGGGCACGACCACAAGGCATGGCTATGTGACAGGATAAAAGTCATAAAGTTGTTTTTAAAAAATATTTTGGGCCAGGACTCATTAGTTCGTGACTCCTAACCTGTCACTCTTGCCCAGTTAGGGGTCATGTTCCTTTGGACTATGTCTAACGGGCTAGGCATGACCAACATACTTGGCTCGATACGAGACATGGCTTGCCATGACTCATCATGGCATGAGCCATGCTTTAGGCCGACATAATCTCGATCTAGGCTCAATTCTGGACCATGTCGTGCTGAGCCATACATGACTAATTCGGGTAGTGCATCGGGTTGTACCCTAGGTTGCTCGGTTCACTTGACACTCCTAGGATAATTCAATGGAAATTCTAGGCAAATAATTTTTCTCTTTAAGTTATATTGGTAAGGATCTAGTTTATAACTCAAGGATATAGGATAAGTGAATCACTTATAAATAAGATATATCTCAAATTGAGACTAAGACTAACTGGATGCTAATTGATCCATAATTATTAGTGTACTTGTGGTAATTGATTGATCTCATTATATTGAGTGTGCTTGATTTTTGTGATACTTGTAAAAACAAATTGAGACATGATCTCTTTGATGTATTCTCTAAATATATATTTTTTATATAATATTATTACTCAATCTTGGATGTATATTTGACTGATAATGATGAAATAACTTTCTAAGTGACTTGGGCACAATTGTGAGAAATGATTGTTGGTATGGTATTTGTATTGATAGACTATATGACATTGAAGAGATTAGCCAAACATGTGTGTCACATTCGTTACATGTATTCACTAGGGGAATAATGTATTAATTTGCAGACTTATATTTTGGGAAGAAGTTCTTGTATCTCTCTTAGATATTTATTAGAGTGGCTCCAATGGCTATAGTTATACCTAGTTTGAGCATAATTGGTATGATTAGTTGTAATACTATATATTTTTCACATAGTATTGATGAGAGAGTTGGTAGACCTAGTAGAGGTACTCCAAGAGTCATAAATGCAATAATGATATGTACTTTCTATGAGAGATTAAGACATACTCAAGAAATCTGCTAGACATTGTATGTTGAGTTATGACAAAATTTTCAAGGTTCAGAGGCTACATAATAAACCACTGTTCTTGCCCAAATTGATTTTTTATGATCATAGGAGTACTCTAAATTATGTTTTTTGGGTACCATTACATCAAATATGTTTATATTCACTATACTTTTTACTCATTATCTTACTTTAGATTATTGAATAGTGGATTATGAGGCTAATACTCATGTTATAGGCATATGTAAAATCATATTATTTTTATTTTTCTAATAGAGTCTATAGCCTCTGATATTATGATGACCAATGATATCATTGTATGGGTCATAAGACACGACAATATCAATGTTGATCATTTTCTTTTAATATATATCTGTATGTATTAGAGTTTTTTTATATTTTATTTTTTATTAGTTGCTTTATGAAGTAATAAGATTATAATATTATTTTTTTTTAATATTTTTTGATTTTATTTTTTATTAGTTGCTAGACATTGTATGTTGAAGTAATAAGATTATAATATCAATGCCAAACTAGATAAATGATTTCTTTTGGGATTTGGCAATACAAATTATACTTGGTTTTCTCGACTCATAAGAGTTATTCTAGTTGTTTGTTTACTATTAATGAACTAGTGATTCGCTCTTAACTGAGACATTCTTTATTGAAGAAATTAAAGATTTTATAGTCGAGTATCATTAGAGTGACATATATTGATTGAAGATATATCAATTATGAAAATATTTTAAAGTTTTATATCATGCATGTCAGGGAGTACTGAGAGTGACCTATTTCATCTGATCTACTTAGACATTTAGGGACTATTTCGGATGATTATGCATGATGATTTGAAATATTTTGTTAATTTTATTGCTGATTGTACTTGATTTATATGTTATCCACTTATTTAAAGAAAAATTTTAATTTTTTTATTTTGTGAAATTTTATAAAAAAATAAAAATTTAGTTTGAATATGACATTATGATCTTGAGAAGTAATAATATATTAAAATATATTTCTTATTAGTTTCTTTTTTCTTTGAAAAGTACATGATGGGTCATTAGACATTATCTTCTAGTTAGATGTGTCAAATGGGCTGGGTGGCTTGGCCGGCCTGGGTGGTTTGGCCACGACTGGCAGCATGACATAGTTAGACATGTTTGGCTCGACATGCCACAGACTAGAATCGTGCCTGATCTTGGCTTGGACCTTGCTGCCCATGACATGGCTCATGCCATGCCCAACTTTCAGTCTTCTCTGGCTTTCTTTGACTCTCTTAGTTATTATTTTTCTTATATCTATCTTCTAATTTAAATTTTCTTATATCTATCTTTTGATTTTGTAATATAATTATTATATATACATATACAATATACTATATTATTTTTTTTCATATCTATTTATGTTCAATGCTTGTGCACATGGGAATGGGATAGATGGTTCAGGGTGGTGTGGGTTTGCTTGTCAGCCCCTGCTACACTGCAAGTTGGTTGCATGGATTCAGAAGGTTAGAATTTATAACAAAGTAGTCTACGATATAATATTAGTTTTTACATTTTTTAAAGTGCTACTTAGAATTTTTTTATAACTTTAATTTGGTATTTTATATAAATAATATAAATAATTTAAAAATTATCTCATAGTGAATTTAATGAAATTGAGTATTAAATTGACATAGATCTAAACATAAATAATAATGATAGTCCTACCGAAATATCTGATGTAGAAATTATGTTTTTTTCAATGGTCTCAACCAAAATTCATATGCTACCTAAAAAACAAAAAAAATAGATGAATATCAGTAGTATAAACACACTTTTAAATAATAAAAACTAAAAATATTAGGAGTGTCGATAAAGAATTGACATAATATATATATTATAAAAAAGATATATACATAAGGAGTGCGTGTGATATTGATCACCTAAAATGGTGTGTAGATCAATGCATCCAAAATTATAATACATTAGATTTCATGACAAACCAAATCTAACGGTGATGTCTTTAAAGCTGCACCTAGTTTAACTTTATTAATCCATTTATATACCATTATGATATTGAGAGAAAATACTTGACCAAACAGATTAATATCATGAATCTCTCGATTATGTTTGAGGAGAATCTAATGATAGTCAGTAGTAAATAGATCTACTTTTAGTATGCATATCATAGGATTCTAATGTCTATATGTAGGAATGGCATAATAAAATTTTATAAATTAGAAAAATAATTAATAATTAATGCATTTAGAAAATTTAGTGGAATTGTATTCATGATGTCTAATATATGGACTAGTCGTGATGATGTATTATTTGCATATCTTATCGCCCTCAATGTAGATTCTAAATAAAATAATAATAAAAAAAATATAATGATTTTTTAAGATTTTTTATTTTCATGATGATTTTGTCATATATGTGTTTATGATGTAGATCTTTAAGGAATACAATATTTAGAATAAAATCTTTAGTATAACTTTTGATACTATTTCTAATAATGAAATATCTATATGTTTGTTAGGATTATTAACGATGAATTATGAGGTGAGATATTTCATATTAGATATATATATCACGTGATTAACCTAATAGTATAATTTAGAATAAAAATTGTTTCTCTCGCATTAGGAAAAATTTTAAATTTACAAACATACCTCAGGAAGTATAGTAGACAATAGGAATTTAGCAGTTAATATTTGTCTGTCAAGCTTAAAAAAGAAAAATTTTCAAATAAATATGTGATAATGTTAGAATAATATCTACATGATGTTGGAGTCATGTGTTGATTATCAACACGTGGTATTTGACTACGTCAATACTAAGAGTGACAAGTTTATTATTGATGATTCTGACTATGATATAAAATGTATGAGTTTATGATGCAGATCTTTAAGAAATACAAAATTCAAAATAAAATCTTTAGTATAATTTTTAATAATATTTCTAATAATGAAGAATCTATTAGTATATTTGTTGGAATTATTAGAGATAAATTATTAGGAGAGATATTTCATGTTAAATCAGATATTTCATGTTAAATGAGATATTTGATGTTAAATGAGATATTTGATGTTAAATGAGATATTTCATGTTAGATGTACGTGTCATGTGAATTACTTAATAGTACAAGCTGAAATGAAAATTATTTCTCACACTAGAAAAAATAAGAAATTCACGAAAAATATCTTAGGACAGCTAATAGATAATAAGAATTTAGCAGTCAATATTTGTCGGTGTGGCCTAAAAAGAAAAAGAATTTTAAATAGATATGAGATACTATTAGAATTATACTTACCTGATATTAAAATTATGTGTTGGCTACTAATACGTGATATTCGACTACGCCAATAGTAAGAGTGATAAGCTTATTATTGATGATTATGACTAAGATATGATAATTTTATTAATTAAAATTCTGAAAATTTTTAATGACACAATGGATATCTATTTGTTTATTTATACTCATATTACTTGTATTGCACTTAGGTACATATGTAATATTCCTAGTATGTTTAGTAAGTATATAGGTCACCATATATTTAGTATCTTAAATATTGAGATGAAGATCAAATATTTGAAATACTAGTTTTCCATCCCAATTTTGTTTTGGTTAGTTGCCTGTTGGATTATAGGGTTAAGGTGAGAAGTATAAAATATTTTGACATGCATATCAATTTGCATGAATCCGTTAATTTACAAAAAAATTAATTGACTTATTTTAATATTATGATATTGGTTATGATAGTTGTAATCATACTTTGAGTACGCACATGGATACCATACGAATATGTACACCATATTCAGTTAGCCAAGGACAAATAATGAGATAGTCAATCGAATAGGAATAAGCTGTCGATACTTATATATCAATTACTGCTCAATCTTATCACATGATGTTAATAAAAACTTGATCATTTTGTTTTGGTAAAAATCATATGAATCAACTTATCTCGTGTTACCTAAGATAATGCATGATCTACTGATCCCTCTAATATTTAACATAATATTGGTGTCTATTTTTTTTTTGGTAGTCAATATCATTTCAAATAGAAAATTGATATTTCGACTAGATATCATAAATGCACTTGCATGCATAAAAGACTAATAGGATTTGATTTTGGACATTCAAAATAAGATGTAAGAGATGATGTGTAATGATGATTCATGAAATGTGGAGATTGAGGATATTGAGACATTAACGATACATTCAGATATATTCATGATGACTCCGATGATGATCTACATCTGGATTTGCAGTACTATGTCACATACAACCAATTAATTTAGATCATTCTTGATTCATGTTATACTTATTGTATACTACTTTGTTATTGCTTGTTTATTTTTGTTATTTTATTTTTCATTTTAATTTAAATATTTTTTTGATTTTTGATTTCTTTATTGATAACTAATATAAGATGTATTGTATTGGATATTAGATTGGATTATACTTTGTAGTTTTTCTCAATTTAAATTTTGATGATTTCTTTGTATTTGATTTATGCACAAATCTTTTTTATTAAATAAAATTAAATTTATAATTTATCTTAGATAATCATAGGTCTTAGGATTTAGGATAAATGCAAAAAAGGCCATTTTGTGCTGCTCGAACCTACTAGAACTGGCTTGAACAAGCACGACCCACTCCAGGCCCGACATGGTTCAATATGACCCTGCACTAAGTGGGCAAACCATGCCATTATGGGCCATGTCTGGCATGAAACAGGAATCATATTGTGTTGTGTTCAGCAAGGCATGGTCGCACAGTGACATGATCGTGCCACTCAAATTGGCCGTGTTGACATGACTCGGCTTATTTGACACCTCTAATTCTAATAATTTTGCACATAATATGAAAGTTGAGAGGATGAATTAACATCTAATTAAGAAGATTAGGACACTTCTATTTCATATGAGTGTGTCTAGATGTTTCTAGAGAGAATCTGTGTTAATCGCTAACTTTCTGATCAATCATCTATTATCTTTTTTTCTCTCAGATCATATCTCATTTTAGCTTGTATGCCTCGAAGATAGATTCTTTTACTTTCCATCAAAGATTATTGATTGTAATTGTTTTGTTCAATATCTCTCTCTAGGTAGGGAGAAGGTGACTGCACATATTATCAAATATATTTTTATTGTATATTTCAAAACTCAGAAGAGATATATATGTTATTAATTAGAGACTAAGATAATTATTATGAATGCTTATATAATATTTTTGCGGGCAAGTTTTTTAATGATTTAATTCAAGAGAATGTGCCCTCATACACTAGTTATAATTTCATATGGAGGAGTAACAATCAACTATGTTCATATGCATATACATGATATTGCTAGCATTATTGATTATGAGGAAAGTAATAACACTTTTCTTAGACTTTGAGTGAGGGTGTGTCATAGGGCAAAGTGACTAGGAGTGACACTTTATATGAGGTGTGAGTCTCTCTAGGAGAGAGAGATGATATTTGAGACTTATAATCATAATCTAAAGTTATATATTAGATATATACATACACAATTCGTTCTAGATTAGTCTTCTATCGTTTCAATTGATTTATCTTGATGATATTAGACTTGGATATTTTGATTATATAATAAAAGGAATTAAGGACATATTCTACTTAATATTATTTATTTCAAATATTTTTTATTCTTGTTTTGATATTATATATTATAGTTTTTTATTTTAACTTGATAATTGTAAGATCTCAAACACTTTTTACAAGGTATTTGGTTATTTAGGATGATGATTTGCTATGTTAGAAAAATTGAGCGCAATCTCATCTAACCATACATGGGATCTCGTCCCAAAACTAGTAGGTAAGCCTATAGTAGGATGTAGATGAGTGTATATAATGAAGACGAAATCCAAGGAAAATTTTGACCGAGTTAAGGCTATGTTGGTAACAAGAGGTTTTATACTAACTCATAGTTATTAAAGGTTCGCGTCAGGCATGCCTAAAGCCTAAGCTCCACCAGCCCTAGGAAAAAGTGCCTTGCTGTGCCTCAATCCTCCACCTCCCTCTCCTCACAAAATATATTATTCCTAAAGCCTCCTTAACAAATTAATTATTATTAAATCTCCCACATAAATCATATTATTTTTAAAGTTTTTTTTCCTGAAAATTATAGATAATATGTTAGATTTCTTAAAATTATTATGTTAGATTATTAAAATTTTATTTTAGAATTCAGAATGTTTGTGATGATGAAAATATTAATAATGATTAATTTTTATATTTGATATTGTTTTCTTGATTATATTTTATTAATATATAAAAATTATAAATAATATTTAATGAAAATATTATATATATATATATATATATATATTAAATAAAGTATTATAAAAAAAACTTGTCTTAATTATTCCTTGTCTTAATGGCCCAAAAGATATTTATCTTTCGTTATGTTATGTATATTAAATAACTATGCCCAAACTTATGATATTAATAGAGGTGTCAAATAGGCTGTGTTGTGTAGACATGACTTGGTTTTTGGTCGCCTAGTCAAGTCACTATGTCGTGCTAGACATGATAGGTATAGGATTGTGCTGTGTCTGACACTGCATGGTTTGCTAGTCTAAGTCTGGCTGGATTTTGGTTGGGTCGTGCTGAGTCGAGCTGGTCCGAGCCTTGTTTTTCTAGCTTAGCCTAGCCTTACTGCCCTAGCATTGGCATAGACCATAGCTAGGACTATGAGTCTGAAAGGAGAGAGAGATGAGGGTTGAGACGAGAGAAAGAGAGTATGGGGATAGGATAGAGTAGAGAAATAGAGAAGAGTGAGGTGAGAAGTGAGATTGAGAGATATGATAAGAGAATATATATAGATATTATAAAGATTTAAAAAATATTTTTTTTTGAATTTTTTTGAAATTTATTAAATTTTTTAAATAATTTCTAGGGCAGAAATCCGAGAGTCGTTGGATTTTCTTCCCTAGCCGTTAAGGGTGCATACAATGGCTGGATGAATCCCAACCTAATTTTTTTTGGACTGTTGTGTTGGTTCGACCTTTACGGTTCTAAAAGGTTTGGAAATCAAACATAGGGGTTGGCTCGGGGGCTCGAGCAATTTGGCGAGGTTCGATGGGTCATAGGAGGTGGGAGCTCATGCCCAGTCCAATCAGACCTCGCTCGAAATTGGGCCCGAGTTCTTGGGCATGGTACTTGACCATGCCTTTGGCCGTGCCTTTGGGCTTGGCAGTTGGGTCGTGCTTGACCCGAAACGAGGCCTGACACTCCTTCGCCCGATACGACACGTGCCATGCCTCAAGCTGACACGACATGGGTCCAGGCATGGTTCTGGACCGTGCCATGCCGGGCCAGACACGACTCAGTTAGGCCATGCCTTGGGTCAGGCCCAGGCTGCCAGACCCACTTGACACATCTAGATATTAATTATTGAGACATTCTGTCTTATGTGGCCAAAATAACAATCATTATGTTATTACTTTCTATTATAACATCGTATTGGTTGATTATATATCAACTAAATATAAAGAATTTGTTCTTTCATGTTTATATAGAGAAAAAAATATTTATGTAAGTCACTAAGATTCATTATTGCTAAGAGCATAAATATAATATGCATATTGTAGAAGGTTTCTATCAGATTATTCTTGTTTCTTCTTACATTGATAATGAGATATTTGATATTAGTTTTATATGTCGATGATATTTTAATCACATGAGATGATTTGTTGAATATATCTCATCTGAAATCATTTCTATAGATTGAATTTCAATTGAAGGATTTGAGATGTCAGAGGTATTTTTTTGGTATAGAGATCAAATACCAATGAGGTATGATATTTTATTATTTGAAGAGATATAATTTAAATATTTTATTTGACTTTGATATGTCAGTATATGCATATGTTGACTTACCACTTAATCTATGTATAGACTTTATCTATATATATTATTTTGTCACTTGATTCTATTTGATATAAGATGATATACTTTGAATATCGTTACATAGAAAAACTAAACTATGTAACAAAAGATAGGCAAGAGTATTACTATTGTCCATAAATTTAATCATTTTCTAAATTATCCTAGAAAAATTCATATGGATGTATTATTTAGGATTTTTTGATATGTGAAGAAAGCTTTTCGATATGTGATTATGTTTAGAGATTGTGGGTATTTGAATAAAGACCTATTTAAATTATATGTGGACTTGGGTGATTACAAAGAAAAAATTTACTACAAGTGTTTGTGTAATTTGTGTAGGTAACCTTGTCTCCTTGAAGAGGAGTTAAATAATTATTTGAGATTAAGTACAAATATAGATATATAATATGAAACTATAATATCAGCTGCGTGTGAGCTCTAGTTGACTAGTTATCCCTTCTTGAATAATTTTTGCCTATCAATTTAGAGATAGATAATATTTTATTATAATAGCCAAATAACCTGGTACATAATAATAAATCTAGTGTTATACAAGCAAACAAAATATAATGAGTAAGGACACGGAAGGAACCCCCTGAATTTGGTAGGGGAACATTTTTATTATTTTTATATTAAGTATCAATAATTTGAATAAAACAATTGTAAAATTATACCACACATCCTAAATTGGGGTAGAAAATTTGAACATCCAAAAAATAAGAGTTTAAATTTTATCAATAGTAAATTAGCTTCTCAAAACTCTAATTCAAAGAATTAAATTTAAATATGAGAATATATTTTTAAACCCCTAATTCAAGGTTTTTATAGAAATTTTTTTGAATTAGGATTCCAATTTTAGTAATCATAAATTTTGATATAGGCGACCCTAATTTCTATCTCCTTCCAAAAACATCATGATGGAATCAAATAATGTATAACTTAAATAACTTATTCAAATTATTAATTATCTTACCAATATAATTTTTATCATAGAAAAACTAATCTATATTCTTGAATATATTGAACAATTGAAAAAGGTTGCATATTTTCATTCAATATCAATATATAATATGCTAGCTCTAATTAAAATATAGTGAATAAAAAATAAAATCTTGAAATATTTTAATGACTCAATGTCAATATTAAATTATATGTGAAATAATAAGAATTTCAATGTCTAACATATTATATGATGATGACATGAAGAAAATATATTATGACTAATAGTTTTATTTCTTTAAAAAATTTAATTGACAGATCCAATATATCTCTTAAAATATTTAACAAAAGTAAGATCTTATATATTGATGCTTAATTTAAAAAAACTCCCTAATTATTAAAATATTTTAATATTTTCTAAATGGAATTGGAGAGCAGCATTCCAAATTAGAAGAAAGTAATAATTTTTAACTTGCTCCTTTTAAATATATTAAAATATATTTTAGAGATAAATCATCTTCTTCTTAGAAATTAGTCAAGTAAGTAATCTTGGATTAGATACTCTAAACTAAAAAAATCAAAATAATCCAATTACATAATATTTTGAATAATTCAAAATTTCTTAAAATAGAAATGTATAATGAAGAAATCCCCTCAATTTGGTAGGGGCACTTTTTTTTTTCTATTATTTTATTGAGTAGCAATTATTCGAATTCAACAATTATAAAATTTCACTTGATTAATCTTAATTCAGGGTACCGTGGAAACCCTAAAAATTAGGGCTCCAAATTTATCAATAGTAAATTAGCCTCAAAAATTTTAATTCAGAGAAGTTAAATTTAATTGTGGTAATATATTCTGAAAAATCATAACTTTAGGCTTTTAATTTGAGTTTTTCCTAAATTAAGATTTTAATTCCAGACATCCTAATTCTTAATTTGGGAGACCTTAATTTTTATCTACTTCCAAAAATATTTTGACACAATCAGATAATGCACAACTTATTCAAATTATTAGTTATCTTTTCAATTTAATTTTAATTATGAAAAATTATTTATATTCCCGAATATAGTGAATAATATTTGATAAGGTAATGCAATTTCATTCAATATTAATATATAATATGTTAGTTCCAATTAAAATATTATTGATGATATAAAATCTTAAAACATGTCAATGCTAATGTAAAATTATATGTTGTTGCTTGTAAATGTGAAATAATGATAATAACGTAGGACCCATAATATGATGATGACACGATGAAGAAAATATTTAGGCTAGTGGTAGAGGTGTCAAACGGGCTGGGCGGCCTAGGCACGGCTTGTGGCATGGCCTAGTTTAATAATGCCTGACCCGACATGACATGATCCAAAATTGTGCCTGGACCCGGGTTGTGCCGACCCGATGCACGACTCATGCCATGCTGGGCCACGTGTTGGGCCAGGTACGACTCAAGTGTCTGGCTTGTCGGTATGGTTCGGCAGCATGGGTACCGATCGTGCCTTGCCCTGCCTGCCTTGGTCCCTCGTTTCTGGACCTAGGATTGAATATCGTGCGTGGTTCAATCAGACTGTACCATCTTGCCCATTACAACAGTATTTTTAAAAAAGCTGGCCGACTTCACGCATGACTTTGCTCGACCCGACATGACAAGGTATGACCCGGTTCAAATCTACTCAAAGACGGGCTGGCGGGTCATGCCAGGCCGGCTGTACTCAAGTCGTGCTGTGCCTGGCACGACATAATTTTTGTACCGGGCCGTGCCCTGCACGGCACGACACGACCCGACCCATTTGATATCTTTAGCTGATAGTTTTAATATTTGTAAACCTAATCAATAGATCCAATAGGTCTTTATATATATTTAACAAAAATAAGATCTTGTATATTATTGCTTAATTTAAAATATGACTCCTTAATTATTAACATATTTCAACATTTTCTAAATGGTACTAGAAAGTATCATGTAAAGTAAGTTTTTTTTTTCTCAATAGAGATTACTATTTGCTTGTTTTGGAAGAAAGTAATAATATCTAACATACTTCGTTGTTAAATATGTTAAAAATATATAATAGAGATTGATTTCTTTTTGCTTAGAAGCTAGTTAAGAAAGTCCTTAAATCTTTGAGTTTCTCTTTGATTGTTTCTATGCCAAGGCAAATTTGGATTATATATCCTAAACCTGAAAGACCAACATAATCCAAATACATATATTATGAATAAGTCAAAATTTCTTAAAAAAAATGATTATTGAATAAATTCTTAAATTAGGCAGGGGACACCTTTTTTTCTATTATTTTATTGAGTATCAGTGATTTGAATTCAATAACTATAAAATCGTGTCCCATAAATCCTAATATGGAAATCCTAAAAATTAGGGTTTCAAATTTATTAATAGTAAATTAGCCTCTCAAAAACTTTAATTCGGAGACATTAAATTTAAGTATGATAATATATTTTGAAAATTTTAATTTTAGAATTTAATTTAAGATTTTACTACATTAGAGTTTTAATTTCAGAAATTCTAATTTTTGATTCGAAAAATCATACTTTCTATCTCGCTTCAATAGTATTTTGGTGGGGTCAAATAATTCACAACTTAAATAATAACTTATTTGGGCTATTAGTTATTATGTCAACATAATCTTTATTACGAAAAAATTACTCTATATTCTCGAATATATTGAATAATATTTGAAAAAGGTTATGCAGTTTCATTCAATATTAGTATATAGTGTACTAGCTCCAATTAAAACATAGTTAATGACAGATAAAATCTTGAAATATGTAAATATTTAAGTCAAATTATATGTTGTTACTTGTATTTGTGAAATAATAAGGATAACACTCTCTAACTCATCATATGACGATGATATGATAAAAAATATATTCAGATTAATTGTTTCATTATTTAAAAATTTAATCGATTGATCCAATAAGTCTCTGGAAATGTTTAGTAAAAGTAAGATCTTTTATACTAATATTTGATATAAAATATGACTTCCTAATAATTAAAAAATGTTCTAATATTTTCTAAATGGTACTAGTGAGCATCATTGAAAGTACATTTTTTTCTTAATAGAGATTTTATGTTGATTGTTTTGGAAGAAAGTAACCATATCTAATATACTTATTTGTTAAATTTATTCAAAAAATATATAGTATAGATTTATCACATTATGCTTAGAAACAAGTTAAAGAAGTGGTCAAATCTTTTGGATCTTCTTTGGATATTCCTACCATATGTCAAAGCAATTTTGAATTAGAAATTTCAAGTCAGAAAGATCAAAATAATCAAAATACATACATTATGAATAAGTCAAAAATTTTTAAAGTAGAAATGGATATTGATCCTTATGATGTTGAGAAATTCAAATTAGATAATAATTTGACAGTCTAATCCTCTAATCATCATGACCTGAACATCTATGATTCTGGTCATCACTTTGAGGACTTGTGATTCCTATGGGGTTGCTTTCTTCACTTCCATGTGATGTACCAAATTTACAAAAAAAGGACATTGCAGAATTTTTTTTCTGTTTGCAATCATGTAGAAAATATATATCAACTCACTAAAATGGTTTTTCTAGGTAGAGTGGCAATATTTTACCAATTGCTTGACAGTGATCAATTTTCTTAAACATACTTGGCTTGTTTATATACCATCTAAATCTAAAATAGCTTGAAGAAGAAACCAAGAACTTTTGACCTTCTTATTTGAGTAGCATATGATAGTCTTTTTGTTGATCACTTGAGATGTAACATAAGTGGTTTTTGTATATCTTTTTCACATTGAGATGTAAGTTGTTAAGATATATTATTTTTAAATTATATTGTGATATTAATTTCAGTTACCGTATTATTTATTTTTTACACCAATTTGCAGCAGGATAATTTCATTTTGTGTTCTTTTTTTTTTTTTGTTATTTTGTTATATTATTGTTGATGGAAGCAACTAACTTGTTAGCTGTCTCAATACATTAACTCATTATATAAGGACATTGCTGGTATGTTATAACGCATGGAGTTTTTTTATTGTTGTGTTTGTTTATGTGACTTAAAGTTAAACAAAAAAAAATAAAAATCAAAAGTTATAAATCGTAATAGTATATATGGCATCAAAACAGCTCCACACATTCATTACATATGTGCACCATACTGCATACCAAACTGCACTACGCTGCTCTACTGTAGCACACTGCACAAATTCTGTTGCACACACCTCTGTCACACTGTTACACTATTGTAGCACACACCACTGTGACACGTCAATGACACCACTGTTGTTGCTCACTACACCGCAGAATGCACAGCTGCACACCACCCCGCAGAATGCACAATTGCATGCCTACAGCTACACTACATGCACACGTCTACATCATGCTGCACACCACTGTTGCACACTTCTCCGCACTGGACATAACACGTATGCAAACACTTGCACACATCTACTTTATGCACATCCACATGTTTTCACTCGTCAGACACGGCTCCATTACACGCACACCACACATTTTTCTCTTCCTAGGGTGAGCTAACCCTAGCTCTTATACCATGTAAAAAAATAAATAAACTTAAACTCACTAACCACAATAAAATCATACATCACACTAAGTAATATGAGATAAACTTATATATATATATATATAAAATATAAAACTATGGGTATCCCATACACCTATATCAAAAAGATAAAATATAAAACAAAGAGTAATAAAACTACTTTTTTGGCACAAGTTGTAGAATTATTGGTTTGCCAGATCTTATGTAAGAATTTAGAATTGGGTTGTGAATTTGAATGTTACTATCTTGGTATTTGTCAAGTGGTCCACATGTAGTTGATGAAACAATACAGTCAGAAGAAAAATCAACTGTTCTGCAAGCAGAGGTTTCTAAGAGAACCAGTGAAACAGAATCTCAGTTTAGTTTTTTGTCATCCACTAATGTTGATGCTTCTGTGTTAAAGAGAAAAGGGTTTTCTCCTACATCATTAAGTCGTTCTGCAATTAGAAAGAGGTATGGTGTATTTTCTGCAAAATGTTTATTTTCATTTAATGTGTGACTGATGAATGACTTTTAGATATTTTTTCTGACAGGATTAATTCCAGTCCTATTGATAAACAAGCTAAGAAGAAGTTGGTTGCTAATCTAAATTCTGTTTCTAAGAAATTAACAGTAGCTGCTCTTTTGGAAAGTAAAGTGAATACTAAAAATTTATACAGAATCAGGCAAGGCTTTTTCTGAGACAAAAATCAGACAGGATACCTTTTTATTTTAATTGTGCAGAGTATATCCTAACTGAAGAGTCGCATGTCTTGAATCTGTGATCAAATAGATTGTTATATTAGTCTTGAACATAGTTCCATTTGATCTTTGGCAGGGATAGTTACAATAAGGATGACGCGGCAGTTAGTTGTAAATACAGGTGTCAACCGGGCCGGGCTGGCCCGGCCCGGCACGAGGCACGGTTCAGCCGTGCCGGGGCCGGCCCGGTACGGAAAAATTCCGTGCCCGGGCCCTTGCCTGGGTTAGGCGCGTGCCGTGCCGTGCGTGCCCGGCCTGAGCCGTGTTGTGCCTGACCCTGCACGGTTCGGCACGCGGCACGATACCCCGGCACGGGTCAGTCCCGTGCCGGGTGTCCCGTGAGCCCGACCCCAGGAAGCCCCTCCCGCAAAAAAAGACTGCGGGTCGGGTCTGATTCGATCCGACCCGCGGTCTTCCCGTATCCTGAACCGCTCGGACAGGCAAGCCCGAGCGGGCCAGGCAAGGCACGGCACGGCCCGCAGTGCCGGGCTCGGCAATTTTTAAACCGTGCCGGGCCGGGCATGGTACAGGAACTGTGCCGGGCCGGGCACGGTACAGGAACCGTGCCGTGCCCGGCCTGGCAGCACGAACGTGCCCTAAAAAAACGGGCCGGGCCGGCACGGCCCGGCCCGTTTGACACCTCTAGTTGTAAACCTATCATTCAAAGGCAGACAGATAATGAAACAATAAAATATGATCCTAGTGTATTAGGAACTGAAGATGTCAGTAAGAGAATAACTTTACTTTTAATGTAATCTCATAGTTAACTTTACTATTTATAAGAGAGTATATAAAGAAATTAAATATTTTATTATTTAAAATTAGATATTATATATATAGTCTATAATAATTAATTATTTTCTAGATTTTTTAAGTAAGTATACCTTGATGTTGTTATTCACATATTGAGATATGTGAAAAAGTCTCAAAGGTTAAAGATTTCTTTCATGGTTCATGGACACTTCTAGTTACAAGGAATTTAGATTTGAGTTGGGCTCCATCTTGTAGTGGGAGGGGTCCACAATTTTATCTTACAAATTTATTGGAAATAATCTTGTTTCTTGAAAAATATAAGATAAATATTTATTTTGAAATTTAATAAAGAGATAGAGTTTAGAGTTATGGTGATCTAAGAAGTATAGATACGGATACGAATATGAGGATACGACACGATGAGATGCGGGCTAAGAAGTACGGACATTGATATGGATACGGGCATAGGACATGACAGAATATGAGGACATGATAAATTTTAAAAAACTAGGATACAAATACGGCTAGGATACGATATGATAATAAAAATAAAAATAAAAATAAAAATAAAAATTATTTTCTTAATAAATATTAGATATTTTATAAAATAAAATAAAATAAAATAAAATATTTTATTTTATAAAATAAATATAGTTTTTTTATTTTATAAAGTAAAAATATTTTATTTTATTTTATAATATTTATAATTATCTTATTTTATAAAATAATATTTTATTATTATCTTATATTATAAAAAAATATATTTTATAATATATTTTATAATTCTGTGTGCGCCCCCCAACCCACAGAATCATGTCACCTGCCCTCGCCGCCCCACAAAATCGTGCCAACCACCGTCTCCCCACAGAATCATGCTAACCCCTGCCGCCCCATAAAATCATGCCAACCCTTGCTGCCCCACAGAATCACGCCAACCCCCTTCTCCCCACAGAATCGTGCTAACCCCCACCGCCCTACAGAATCGTGCCAACCCCCGCCGCCCCACAGAATCGGCCATTTGGCATCGTGGGCGACGTTGGCCACTAGACGTCATCGGACGTTGGCCACTCGGTGTTGCCGGCATAGATACGACATCCGACACATTCGTCCGATATGCCACGTGGCATATCAAACACGTATTGGTCAATGATATGGCATGTAGCGTATCAGACACGTGTCCGTACCGTGTCCACATGTTCGACACATGGACACGACTATAGGGAGCCGTATCCGTGCTTCATTAGATACAAGGACACGGTAAATTTTAAAAAATTAGGATATAAATACGGCTAGACATGACATGATAAAATAAAATAAAAATAATTATATTTATATTTATAAATAATATTCTTAAAAAATATTAATAAAATAACATAAAATAATATTTATAATTATCATTATAAATATTAAGTATAAAATAAAATAAAATAATAATAATAATTATTATCTTTATAAAATAAAATAATTATCTTTATAAAATAATATAAATATTGATAAAATAATATTTATAAAATAAAAATAAAGATTATTTTTATTTTGGGCAAGGGGGCCTGCTATCAGATTTCGACATGGCTAGGATGCGGAACCTGGAACCCCCTCGTAGAGGTGTCAACCGGGCCGGGTTGGCACGGCCCGACACGAGGCACAACATGGTTTGGTCGTGCCTGGGCTGGCCCGGCACGAGAAAAAATCGTGCCCGGGCCCGTGCCGTGCTCGGGATTAGGCACGGGCCGTGCCGTGCCGTGCCTGGCCCGTGCCGTGCAGTGCCTGACCCGGCACGGTTTGGCCCGTGGCACGGCACACCGGCATGAGTTCGTCCCATGGCGGGTGTCCCTCGAGTCTACTGCCTACGGCTACGGGCTAACCTGCGATAGAACCACGCCCCTCCCGCAAAAAAGACCACGGGTTGGGTCTGATTGGACCTGACCCGCGGTCCCACTTCCACGAGGCCTGAACCGACCCAGATGGCCAGATCCTCCAACGAGAAAAAAAAATTAATATAAAAGTATATTTTTAGCCGTTGGATCTCGCCTCCAACGGCTAGGGGGCAGAATCCAACGGCCCTCATGATTCTGCCCCCTAAAAAATTCAAAAAAATTAAAAAAAAATTTCTTTTTTTATAAAAAATTAATATCTTTAATCTATAAATCCACTCCCCTTTCTTTAATATTTATGTTTTTCAAAAACATAAATTCTTTCAAATCGTTCTATTTTTCTCTCTCAAAATTCTTGCTTCTCTCTCTCGGGCCTCAGGATATTGGCATTAGGCTTGGATTTTCGGGAATCTCGACTTGATTTTTGAACATTAGAGCTTGACTGCGGTGTACCGTGCACGTGACTGACCTCACTGCTTTTACCGGGTAATTTATTTTATGGTTTTTTTAACTTTCTCTCTCTATTGTTTCTCTCTGTAGACCAAAATTAGAAAAATTAAAATCAATCTTCTAGTCTTAATTAAACTATTCTTAAAAACATAAATCATAAAAAATAACAAATACAACTGAAACATATTTAAATTTAGAAAATAAAAATATTACACAGAGGTCTGAGGCTGCTGAAATTTTGATTTCTCCAGTAGTCTCAACCCAAACTTCAAAAAAACAAAAAATTAGGACTTCTGTAGTTTGGACTCATTTTAATATAATAAAACAAAAAAATATTAGGGGTGAGGAACAAGAAATGACACAGTGCAAATATTGTATGAGACTTTTAACATGTAAGAGTTTGTTTGGGATTAGGCACCTTAAGAGGCATGCCGAATTATACACCAAAAAACATAGACCATTAGATCCTAGGCAAACCCAACTTGGCACTGCATTTTTTGAGACTGGATCGAGTTTAGTTTCAAAGTTTACTCCCTTCATATGCTACAGCGAGTTGGGTAGGGTCGGCATGGCCAGACTCATCACATTGATGGGTCTTCCGATCAGATTTTCGGAAGATCCAAGGGTAGTGCGCATCATGCAGATTTATTTTCAGCCTGCCTATCATAGGATTCCTAGGTCCACATCTAGGAGTGACATACTAAAGATATATAAGTTAGAAAAACAAAAAATAAATAAGGAATTTATGGCATATAGTAGAGTGGTGTCCGTGACGTCTGATATATGGACAAGTCATGATGAATCTTCTTATGCATGTCTCACCAGCCACTATGTAGATTCAAACTGGACAATCAATAAAAAAATGTTAGGATTCTCTGAGATTCTTCATCCTCATGATTGCCCGGTCATTTTTGAGTGTATGATGAAAATCTGTAGGGAATATAAAATTCAAAATAAAATTTTTAGTGTCGCATTCGATAACGCTTCTAATAATGGAGTAGCGATCAACATGTTTGTTAGGAATATTAGAGACGCACCATTAGGAGAGATCTTTCATGTCAGGTGCATGTGTCACGTGATTAACCTGATTGTTCAAGCGGGTATGAAGGTGTGTTCCCCCACGTTGGATAATATATGCAATGCACTAAAGTATATTCGCACTCCTCGCAGACAACAAGAGTTTGATACTCTCTGTTTGTCTGCGAATCTTAAGAAGAAGAAATTTCAATCAGATATGAGACATTGTTGAAATTACACGTACCTGATGTTGGAATCATGTGTTGGATACGAACACGTGATATTCGATTACGTCAATAGTAAGAGTGACGAATTTATTTTTGACGACACTGACTGGGCTTCAGGAATTTCATTTATGAAATTCCTAAAGATTTTTTATGACACGACGAATATGTGTTCGTCGTTTTATATGTCCACCACTTTCATTGCACTCCGGTGCATATGTAATATTAGCAGCATGTTTAGGAAGTATCAAGCTGACCCGATACTTAGCCATATGGTTGCAGAGATTGAAACCAAATACTTGAAGTACTGGTCCACCATTTCATCTCTTTATTGCCTCGCTGCATGCATGCACCCTAAGGTTAAGGTGGAAGAGGTAGAAAATACCCTGACTTATATTTCCTCGTGCATGAACCTGGAAGACCCACCTGAAGGGTTCATTCACGAGAAGTTGACTAACCTGTTCACATACTACGATACTGGGTATGGTGGTGGTAGTAGTGAGACTATGATTATGGATGTTGATACCTTATTCAGTAATGACGATTTTTCCATTCAACTAGCGAGGGGAAAACGTAGGGGTGTACCATCACATAGGAGCGAGCTGTCTCGGTACTTAGATACCGATTACTGCTCAATCCTATCACATTCTGATATTAAGAATCTTGATTTATTACAGTGGTGAAAATCATATAAGTTCACATTTCCCGTGCTATCTAGGATAACACGGGATCTACTGACTCATCCGGTATCGAGCGTAGCATCGAAGTTTGTTTTTTCTGTTGCAGTAAACGTGATATCGGATAGGAGATCGAGATTACGTCTAGATATTGTTGAGGCCTTGGCTTATTTGAAGGATTGGGAGGATTCGAGGTTTAACAGCCATGATCGTGCTGGAGCTGTGACTGGGACAAGGACTGCAGTCGCATCCACTTCGATGGCGGATGAGTTGATTGTCGATGATGATGATCCATATGATACTGATCTTGATGTTGCGGCTGATGATTCTCATGATATGCCGATTGCCGATTGATGATTGATGATGATCTACTATTTTTTGTTTTTGATATTTTTTTTATTGATTATATAATTTATTTGTACGTTGTGTTGAAACTGTAATTTGTTTGGTATGGACATTCGGTTTCAAATGGATGATTGGTCATTTTTCATTTGAGTTGCTTATGTTTTTTTTTAATTTTTATTTTTACTAATAAAATGTATTGATTTATTTATTTTTTTGTTTTAATTCTTCATTTAAAAATTAATAACTTTATTATATAATTATAATAAAATTTAAACTAATTTTATATTACAAAAAAAAAAAATTTAAACTTTGTTATTTTAATAAATTTTAACATTTTTAAAATTATAAATATATAATACTATACAATATCTAAAATTTTATATATTTATTAATATTTTATAAAAATACTCACCTGCTTCAAGCCCCCCACGTCGAATATGTGTCTATGTCGTGTCCGACACGTATTTGACCTCTATTTGGTCAATGATATGTTTCTTGGTGTATTGAACATGTATCCAGAGTATATCCGCGTGTCTGATACACTGTCACTCTTATCCATTGTTGTATCCAAGGAAGCACTGACACTGCTCCCTACAGTCGTGTCTGACACTTAGACACGGTATGAATACGTGTCTGATACGCCACGTGGCGTATCATTGATCAATCCATATCCAATACGCCACGTGATGTATCGGACGGTTGCGTCGGCTGCCGTATCCATGTCGAGAGTGACCGACATCTAGAGGTGTCAAACGTGCCGGCCCGGCCTGGCCCAGCACGAGGCACGGCACACCAGCACGGTTCGTCCCGTGCCGGTTCACGCAGGCACGCGTGGCGGCGGCGTGACCCGTCCGGCCGTCCCCTGGCCCCCCCGGTAAAAAGACCGCCGATACCCGACGGCCTTAGACCCGACCAATCCCAACGTCAAAAAAAAAAAAATTTCAAACATCACAGATTTTCAGCCGTTGGATTCGCCTCCAACGGCTAGGGGGCAGAATCCGACGGTCATCGTGATTCTGCCCCTTAAAAATATTCAAAAAAATCAAAAAAATAATAAAAAAATTTCTTTTTTTATAAAAAAATACTTTCTTTAGCCTATAAATTCTACCCCCCTCCCTATTACATTTATGTTTTTCAAAAATATATCTCCTCTCAAAACTTTCTCTCACACATAAACCGTGCATCTCTCTCTCGGGCCTCGAGATTTTGATTTCGGCTTGGATTTTTGTAAAACTCTACTTGAGTTTTGAATATCAGAGCTTCCTGCGGTGCACCTTGCACATGACTGACCTCATTGTTTTTACCGGGTAATTTATTTTACGTTTTTATTTACTTTCTCTCTCTAAAGCTTCTCTCTCTAGAAAAATATAGGAAAAAAAACATAAAAAATGACAAATCCACCTGACACGTATTTTAATTTGGAAAATTAAAATGTTAGTGTTACATAAACGTCTGCGGCTGCTGAAACTTTGGTTTCTCCAGACGTCTCAATCCAAAGTTCTAAAAAACAAAAAACTAGGAGGACTTATGTAGTTTAGAATCATTTTAAAATCATAACACAAGTAAATGTTAGGGGTGAAGAACTTGAAATGACACAGTGCAAATATTGTATGAGACTTTTAACATGCAAGAGTACATGTGGGACTGGACACCTTAAGAGGCATGCTGAATTATGCACCAAAAAACATGAACCCTTAGATCCTAGGCAAACCCAACTTGGTACTACATTTTTTGAGACTGGATCGAGTTCAGTCTCAAAGTTTACTCCCTTCGTATACTCCAGCGAGTTGGGTAGGGACGACATGACCAGGCTCATCACATTGATGGGTCTTCCGATCAGATATTCGGAAGATCCGAGGGTAGTGCGCATCATGCAGACATATTTTCAGCCTTCCTATCGTAGGATTCCTAGGTCCACATCTAGGAGTGACATATTAAAGATATATAAGTTAGAAAAATAAAAAATAATTAAGGAATTTATGGCATATAGTGGAGTGATGTCCGTGACGTCCGATATATGGACATGTCACGGTGATTCTTCTTATGCATGTCTCACGAGTCACTATGTAGATTCTAACTGGACAATCAATAAAAAAATATTAGGATTCACTGAGATTCTTCATCCTCATGATGACCCGGCCATTTTTGAGTGTATGATGAAAATATTTAGGGAATATAAAATTCAAAATAAAATTTTTAGTGTCGCTTTCAATAATGCTGCTAATAATGGAGTAGTGATCAATATGTTTGTTAGGAATATTAGAGACGCACCATTAGGAGAGATCTTTCATGTCAGATGCATGTGTCATGTGATTAACCTGATAGTTTAAGCGGGTATGAAGGTGTGTTCCCCCACATTGGAAAATATGCGCAATGCACTTAAGTATATTCGCACTCCTCGCAGACTACAAGAGTTTAGTAATCTCTGTTTGTCTGCGAATCTTAAGAAGAAGAAATTCCAATTGGATGTGAGACATCGTTGGAATTACACGTACCTGATGTTGGAATCATGTGTTGGATACGAACACGTGATATCCGACTACGTCAATAGTAAGAGTGACGAACTTATTATTGACGACACTGACTGGGCCTCAGGAATTTTATTTATGAAATTTCTGAAGATATTTTATGACACGACGAACATGTGTTCGTCGGTTTATATGCCCACCACTTGCATTGCACTCCGGTGCATATGCAACATTAGTAGCATGTTTAGGAAGTATCGAGTTGACCCGACGCTTAGCCATATAGTTGCAGAGATGGAGACCAAGTACTTGAAGTACTGGTCCACCATTCCATCTCTTTATTGCCTCGCTGCATGCATGGACCCTAGGGCTAAGGTGGAAGGGGTTGAAAACACTCTGACTTTCATTTCCTCGTGCATGAACCTGGAAGAACAACCTGAAGGGTTCATTTACGAGAAGTTGACAGACCTGTTCACATACTACGATACTAGGTATGGTGGTGGTGGTGGTGAGACTGTGATTACGGACATTGATACCTTGTTCGGAGATGATGATTATTCCATTAACCTAGCGAGGGGGAAACGTAGGGGTGAACCATCACATAGGAGCGAGCTGTCTCGGTACTTAGATATCGATTACTCCTCAATCCTATCACATTCTGATAATAAAAATCTTAATTTATTACAGTGGTGGAAATCATATGAGTCCACATATCCCGTGCTATCTAGGATGCCACAGGATCTACCGACTCCTCCAGTGTCGAGCGTAACATCGGAGTCTGCTTTTTCTATTGCAGTGAATGTGATTTCGGATAGGAGATCGAGATTACGTCCAGATATGGTTGAGGCCTTGGCATGTTTGAAGGATTGAGAGGAATCGAGGTTTAGCATCCATGATCGTGTTGAAGCTGGGACTGGGACAGACACTGTAGTCGCATCCACATCCACTACGATGGCGGAGGAGCTGATTGTCGATGATGATGATCCATATGATACTGATCTTGATGTTGCGGCTGATGATTCTTATGATATACCGTTTGACGATTGATGCTGATCTGCTGTTTTTTTTCGATGTTGTTTTTATTCATTGTATTTATACGCTTTGTTTGTACGTTGTGCTTGTGTTGAAACTTATACTTGTTTTGTTCGGACCATCGATTTCAAATACATGATTGGTAATTTTTCATTTCTGTAGTTTAATTTTTTTTTTAATTTAATTTTTCCTAACATTATGTATAGATTTAATTTTTTTATAATTTAAATTTTATTTTAAAAATTAATAACTTTAATTTATAATTAATAAATTATAAATATAAATAAAGCTATACTTAGTTGAATTTGATAAAAAAATTAATTTTCAAAAATTTGTTTTTTTTAAATTTAAATTTTTATCATTTTTTAAAAAAATTATATCTAATAATTAATACTCTACACTACACAGTGTAGATAGTAGACTATAGTCACTATGACACTACACTTAACTTAAAATTAAGAAATATAATTTACAATATATAAATTAAAAAAAAAAACAATATTCTGATTTTTGAATTCAGAGAATAGGATTTCTGCATGGCCTCCCCTCCCCTCCCATACCGTGACCCGTCCCTTCCCGGTCCCGCGCCCGCCTGCCCGGCCCTGTCTCTCTCTCACCCTCAACGGCTCAGCCTCAGCCAGTCAGCCTATGCGGGCATACGGCTATGCCGGTATGCCCTGGCGGCTGGCGCCTGGCCTGTATGGCCAGGCCGGGCCCGGCACGGCACGGTAGCACGATCGTGCTGGAAAAAAATGGGCCATGCCGTGCCGGGCCGGCCCGTTTGACACCTCTACCGACATCCGATGACGTCGAGTGCGATTTGAGGGGGGAGGCAGGGGGCATGCAAGATTTGAGGGGGGGGGAGGCAGGGGGCATGCAAGATTTGAGGGGGGGGGGGAGGCAGGGGGCATGCAAGATTTGAGGGGGGGGAGGCAGGGGGCATGCAAGATTTGAGGGGGGGGGGGAGGCAGGGGGTAGGCAAGATTTGAGGGGGGGGGGAGGCAGGGGGCGGGCACGATTTGAGGGGGGGGGGAGGCAGGGAGCGGGCATGATTTGAGGGGGAGGCAGGGGCGAGCGCTATGTGTGGGGATGCAAGGCTGGCATAAAATAAAATAAAATATTTTTATTTTATAAAATAAAAAAAATATATTTTTATATAATATAAGATAATTATAAAATATTATTTTATAAAATAAAATAATTATAAATATTATCTTATAAAATAAAATAAAATATTTTTATTTTATAAAATAAAAAAAATATATTTATTTTATAAAATAAAATATTGTAATTTAATTTAATTTATTTTATTTTATAAAATAAAAAAAATATATATTTATATAATAAAATAAAATATTTTTATTTAATTTTATTTATTTAATTTTATAAAATACCTAATATTTATAAAGAAAATAATTTTTATTTTTAATTTTATTTTTTTTATCATGCCGTATCCTAGTCGTATCCGTATCCTAGTTTTTTAGAATTTGTCGTGTCCCTGTATCCTGCCATGTTGTATCTATATGTCCGTGTCCGTGTCTGTGCTTCTTAGGCTGTATCCATGTTTCATAGATGCTGATAGTTATTTATGAAATATTTTTAATGCATAATCTACTTGAGGATATCAAATATATACTTTTTTCTTTCATTACTATTTATAATGATATTCAGAGTGTGATATATTTTATATTTTGGTATTTCACGAGCAGTCAATGCATATAGAGGTAAATTATTTCTTTCTAAGAGAAAAAATTTAGGATGAAATGATTACTATCATATAAATTTAGACAACAAAGCAACCAATAAATATTTTCACAAAGATATTAAAGAGATTTTAATTTATTTTTTTTTCTTTCAAACTTGGTGTTGTGCACTTACTTTTATCAACTTGATGAAGAGTATTATGATTTTTATTTTTATTTATTTTATGTATTATATAAGAGTATTTGATATATGAATTTTATAAAATATTATTTTTATTTATGTTTACTATTTTTGTTCTAACAAAAATAAGAATATTGATGCATTTTTAAATCTCTCTTTGATTACATATGTATGGTTTTTATTTATTTAATTTTTATTTTTTAATATTTTAATGAGATCACTTGATTTGTAGGTTGTCTCAATGATATTTGCTTATCATGTAAAAGCGCAAGTTATACATTATTATTGATTTAGTATTATTATTTTTTTTTATTTTATAATTTAACATGATATCAAAGTAATATATATAAACTATAAAATGTTTTCTTTTCCTAATTTGATTTTTTATCTTTACTAGGTGTGCACAAATAGTAGTTGTGTACTCAGTGTGTTCGACTACAACGTAGATAGGTGCAAAGAGGTGTGTGTGATGGTGCACAATAGTGCATGAGGTGGTGCGTGCGATTGTGTGCATGGTGGTGGATCATGCAATGATGTGCGTGGTGTTGTGATGTATAAATTCTATTTGTGTTTCATGTGTTAATTTTTATAGGTTCAGTAAAAAAAATATAATTGAAAAAAAGAATTGGGTACAATTATTTTTTTATTTTGGGGGAATAATAATTTTTTGACATAGTATGGATTATCACAACAAAGATAGGTGGAGTGTTTCTGTCCAATATACTCATTACAGGAGGATAGGATATACTAGAAATAATTATTAGATTTTATTTTCTGAGAGAAAACTGAGAGTATTATGCAACAATGCCAATAAGAGAGATGAACTAACTATTAGTCATCCAAGGGATCCTCATAGAGTTCATCCCTTATTATATTCGTGAGATAAGAGTATTCAAAACTCTTTTATAAGATAATAACATATATTTTTATTCTTTATGTATCATTAATTTTCTACTCATAATATTATTTTAAATTTCTAAATTATCAACACATAAATAAATATTCATATTACTAATAATTATATTATATTCTTTATATTTTTTTCTTTTTGTGAGAACATTACTATTATTAATGACAAATGCCTGAAAGTTATCTAAAATAGTAATATTCAACTTGAATATTTGTTACTTCTTTGTGTTATATTTATCTATGATTATCCTGTTAGTTTATTCTTTGTGAAATAATCTTTTTAGACAATTAAACTTTAATATTATCTTTTTTTACTAATATTTATTTGTAGGATTTGTATATTCTAAGAAAGATTACATATGAAATTGAGCAGGATGAATTATATATATATTTTTTAATAGTAAATTTTTTTCTAGATGTATGGGTATCTTATCTTAGAATTATTAATAATGCATTTTCATTATGCTTTCCCATTGTATATTCTATGAATGGTTATTTTAATTCTAGAGTATTATATATATCAATTTAAAAAGCTTACTAGAGCTTCTTATTCTATAAGGCAAAATACTTTGAGTAGAGATATATTTGATCTGTTATACTCCAACATATGAGAACTTAATTGAGATGCTACCAAAGAAAGATTTAAGTATTTGTTTATTTTTTAAATTAACTGCTCGAGATATACATAAATATCTTTTTCGTAATAAATCATATATTTTTTCTTTTTTTAAATTTTTCAAAAATAATAAAAATTTAATTTGATAAAAATTTTAAAAAATTTTAAAAGTAATAATATATTAGAATATATATTTGATTGTTTTTACACATTATAGGAATCATACAAGTATATACTAGACTTTTTGTCTGAACACACATTAATACAATGAGATTGTTAATTGAAAGAATAAATTTCTAATTAAGTTAATCTTTAAATATGATTTTTTTGAATATTTTAGTATTAAAAAATGATATAAATATTTATTTATTAGAGACTTTTTCGGAAAACATTAATAACTTAGGAAAAAAAGATATGTGATTATTATAAGTTATAACTTATATTTAGATAGCAGATTAGTCATTAAATATCTTCATGAAGATATTAAAGAAACCTCAACATATCTTTTTTTTTTTTCAAGCTTGATATTTTAAATATTTGTGAACCATTTTAAAAGAGAGTATTGTAGTTTCAACTTAATTTTTGTTTAGTCTTTTTACTTTTTTTGTTGTTAATTTTAATATGGATGGTAGCATCTGACATGTGGTATATCATAATCTCTTTTTCTTATTATATAAGGATATTTCTTTGAACATATTAAATTTTTAAATTTTTATTGATTGTAGTTAAGTTGTTTTTATTGACATGTGGTATAATATACAGACTAAGGCATTCTATACTCACCAATATTATTCAATAATCTCTATTATTTATAGTTATTTATTTTGATTTAGTCTGCACAATCATTTCTTGATTAAACATGAAAAAAATAATAGATTATGTTGTGATTTTGGTATCGATTTTTTATTATTTACTTGTATGTTTAGAGTACACAACATATAAATTACCTCAGCTCCTTTTTCCTTACTTATAATTTAGGATTTATTGTTTATATTTCATAACTATTTTTCCATTCTTTTAATAACATTTATGTTAAGATTATTTATTTTATGTTGTGTTGTGTATTACTTTTTGATATATTGATTAATATCTTTTTTCATATTGAAGTATATTGGATAGGAATTTATCATGGTATCAAAGTTAACCCTTGCTGGAGGGGGAGGGGGGGGGGGGGGGGGGGGTGGCGTGTGTGTGTGTGCGTGCGCATGAGTGAGGGGGTATGCGTCTGTACAATACAGATGCACGTACAAACATATTGTGAGGGATGTCAATGTGCTCATAATGAATTTATTGTGTAACATCAACCTACTGTTGACCAAACAAGGTAGATATCAATGTGGTGGCGTCTACACTTGTTGGTATATGCTTCCACCTTCCGGTGAGAGACAGTTTGCATGTGTGTGCAGTGTGCATGTGCAATATATAGTGTAGTGAACATGTGTTATGAACTGATGCAATTGCAATATATAGTGCAGAGAAATTTGAGGTTCTAGCTTTCAAGAGGCTAGTCTCTCCAAATACAGGGTTTAGTTCATCAATTTCTGTTCCTTTCCTCTCCACAGTCACTCGTACAAATAACCAATTTCACCCAACCAATAAAAGGAAGAATTACCAGAAACCGTATGGACAAAAGCAAGAGTAAAATAAAACCAAGGCAGTAAACAAATTAACTCCAGTCTGGGCTTGCTGTTTAAGCTGTCTTATGCCTGCCATATGTGAAATGGATTGGAGGCTTAACAATACTCCCTCCTCCAAGCATTCACCTTGACCTCCTCAAGGTAAAAGGCTGGAAATTGGGAGTCAAGGAGATGATAATTTTGCCAAGTGGCTTCAAATAGTAATAGATATTTCCACTGAATGAGTATTTCGAAATTCCCAAATGCACCAGTAGGCTGTTGATGCACAATTAAAAAGGATTCTGGCTCCACAATTAACTGCAAGTCTTTAGAAATCTGGCGAGGCAGGAGGGAAGAGGAATGCGGGGTGCCTTTTTTCTTTTTAATGGGGATATATGAAAGACTGGGAAAAAGAGGATGTAAGAGGTAGCTCAAGCTTGTAAGCAACTGCACCTACACACTCTAGTACCCTGTATAAACCATAGAAATGAGAAGCCAGTTTTTTGATTAGGAAGAGAAGCCAGGGATTTCTGCTTATAAGGTCGCAGCTTTATAAAACATTGTCCCCGCTTGAAACTCGTCCTGTCATTTATAGTCAGCATATTTCTTCATTCTTTGTTGAGCACACAATAAGTGCACTTTTTAGTCATCCAACACAGCATCTAGTTCTAGCAGTTGTTTCAGTGAAGAGATGACAGTAGCCCTGGGTGCTGTCATAAGGTGCCTTAAGGGGGATCACCCTGTGGCTGAATACTGAGCAGTATTGTACCAGAACTCGGCCCAAGATATCCATCTAGGCCAGTGGTGTGGTTTAATCAGGAAGAAACACCACAGATAAGCCTCTAGACACTTGTTAACAACCTTGCTTTACCCAGCAATTTGGAAGTGGCAGGCAGTACTTTTAAGCACCGTCCCTTGAAGCTGAAAAAGCTTCTTCCAGAAATAACTTAGGAAAATTCGATCTCGGTCAGATATGATTGAAGAACAACATATCTTTTTTACTTTTTTTCTTTCAAATATCCTCTTTAAATTTATAGATATTCATTTTTATATTTAGATATGTAAATATAAGAAACATATCTTTTAATAACTTAGAATAAACATATCTTTTAATCTGACATTAATCATCTTTAGATAACCTTAATAAATATCTAAAGATGATTAAGGATATGATTAGATATGTTTCTACAAAAAAGGAACATATCTTGGTCAGAAATAACTCATTCTCATAGGCTGATTTCAGGCGAGTCCTTGGCCCCGACACTTGACTTTAAAGGCTATTGGCTGTTAATATTGCATTAACACAGTCCCAACCACAAAACCTGAAGCGTCGGCTTCTATAACAGATGGCTTAGAGAAATCAGGCATGGCCAACACCAGGACTTGAGTCATTGCCATCTACGGCTGCTGAAGGTAACACCCCTTTTTAAGCTGCTCAGCCAATGGCCCTGCAATCTGACCATACCCTTGAACAAGCTTCTTATAATTGCCAGTTACACCCAAAAATTACCTCAAGGATGTAAGGCTGGTTGGCTTAGGCCATTCCATCATGGCCTCGATCTTAGAGGGGCCAACTGCCACTCCTTCCACTGAAACAGTATGCCCTAAGTAAGTCCACTGGGCCTTAACAAATTCACACATTTTTTGGTTCACATAGAGTTTATTTCGTGAAAAAGTCGGAAAACTATCTCAAGGTAAGTCACATGAGTAGACATATCAGGTCTGTAAGTTAAGATGTCATGAAAGAAAACTAGGACAAATTTGCAGAGAAATGATCTAAATATCTTATTCATCAAAGATTGAAAAGTAGATTTAACATTAAATTAACCGAAAGGCCTTATCAGAAATTCATAATATCCTTCATGTGAGCGAAAGGCAACCTTGGTCTCTTGGATTCATGCCTGCTTTTATTCTGATCTGGTGATACCCTGATTTAAGATCCAACTTTGAAAACACAGTAGCACCATGTAACTCATCCGGAAACTCTTCTATGGTTGGAATTGGGAAACAATAAGAGGGGGTCAAACATTCACATTAATTTAAAGTTGTCAGCTACTAAAAAGATATGTTTCTTCATGAAATATCTTAGATATGATTAGATATTTATTAAAAGTATGTATATCTTTAATTTTTTCATTAAAGAAAAATAATTTATTTATGTGTTTATTCTACGCGTGAAATATCAGATTTGAGACTATATATCTTTTTGTCTCACTATTACAATAAAAAATAATGAGGGGAGAAAGTGAGTACATGATCTCTTCGAGTAAGTTCAATTCTAAAATATCTCATATGTAATTGTTGTTATCATCCTACACTCAACTTATGTACTAAATTTTAATATAATAATTTAATTCTTATTTTTCTAAAATTACTAAATTTTGTGATTCTCTCTCATAAAAGTACTAAATCTTGTGATTAATTTTTTTCTTAGTACAAGTTGATGCTCAACTCAAATCTAAACATTTGATTGATTCTAAATGCTCATGATTACTGAAAGAGATCAAGAGTCCAATAAATTTTTTCATGTATCATAATATATGAAAAGTTATATCAATGTGAATTTTTTAAGTAAAATCTAAAAAATAATTAATTATATTGACTGTATAAATTATATATGATTTGGTGTTGGTAAGATATTTATTTTTTTTATGATTCAATTTGAAAGTTGTGGAGATAACTAGATGAGGTGTATATGACAAGGAATTAGTATATGAGTTAATTGGAATATTTATTAGAGCACAATCTAATAAATTAATTTTTTTGAGTGTATTGACAAAATATTATTTCTCTTATGATAGGTTACTTTTATCTAAAAAAAATATTTGAGTCTCAAGATTTTTTATTTGGAATTGTAAATGAAGATAATTCTTGAGGATAGTAAGTAACTCATTATTTCTTTTAATCACAATATTATTAAAATAAATAATAAGTAAAATCATTCTATTTTCAGAAATTATTTGAAAAAATTTTTAAAAATTATAATATATATGGGTAAATCAAATAAGATGACTGCATATTAAAATCTTATAAACCAAACTCTTAGTGATTATTGCAGATCATATAATGCTTTCTACAATATGTAAATTATGTATGATTATGTTGTTAGAAACTTAAATAATTACTTTAGAGGTGTCAAATAGGCTGTGTCATGCCGGTATGACCCATTTCAATGAGATAGTCTTGTCATCGTGCTTTGTCTAACATAACATGAGAATTAGAATTGCAAGCCTATAATATAAATCATGAATAATAATAAAAAAAGATAATAAATCTAATAGTATTGGATTTATTATCTAATGCCAATGGTGAGTCTACACTCAACCTCACATGGCCTATCGCTCAGAGGGTGTTACAACAAAATAAGAATGGCATTGGATTTATTGTTTCTTATTTTTTTTTTATATTTTTATTAATTTTTTTTAATAAAATATCTGAAAATATAAAAAAATAGTAATGTAAAATGAAGAAGAAATAATAATGTAAATCATGAATAATAATCAATAAAAATAAACTTGTCATTTCTTATTTCATTATCTCTCTAGAGTGTATTCCAACCTCTCATAAAATTAACTTGTCATTATTAGCTTCCATACTTTTGATAGGAACATGTTCATTATTTAAATTATTGATAGGACTGAAAACATCTTTACACCAAGACTTAGGGTTTGCAAAATAGTATATTATGCTCTCAATGCATACGTATAAAATACTACAAATATGACCTTCCATACTTTTCAAGTTTTCATTGCATTCTGATATGTCGACATGGGTGTTATCCTAATAATCATCTCATACAATCATATTTAAGTTACATATGAGTCATCTTATTCTGATTAGTTAATCTATATGCTAATAGTTGAGTAATATTATAAAAAAAGTTGAATGTTCCCAATGAGTTTATCGATACATGCAACTGTTAAACCTTCTTTTACATATCACCAGAACTAAATATGTTGGACATACATTATGCTAGTAGTTGTATATTAATCTTTATTCATTTATTAGTCTCGACATATGGTGGTTTTTCTAATAGATGTCTCATGTAATCTTGATCTACAAATCAGACCCTCATAAATATGATCCTTAGGTAATATGTATCACCCTTAAATTTTTATTGAGTTATTTCCACTAATCTTATACTAATTTAAATCATCATTTTCTTTTATAAATGTCACGTAACAATCAAAAAAAATTACAATTGTTATGAAAACACCATACATCACCATGCCTTTATACCAAATTACCAAAGCCAAGGCCAACATAATTTTAACCATATAAATTAGTGTAACGGAGTTGCATTAGCACCACTATGCCAACTACCATGAAATTCACCATCTAGATTGCCATTAGGCACTAAACCCCTTAATCTCATTGTCTCATGTTTGATAATCACAATTCAACCAACGAGTATGAAAAAACCCAAGGACATATTTGAATCTCCATGTTATAGTGTAGTCATCATTGTTGATGTCGAATGTCAGTATACAATGTCATCAAAACTGGTGGAAGGCTTGTTACCACCCACACAATCATATTTTACTTTTCATTCATTGGAAATAAGCTATGGCATCATGTTATCACATTGTCATCGGGGCCCATTAGAGTTTTTGCATGAAATTGAGGATCAAAGGAGAGAGGGAAGAGAAAAGTAAAAAACTTAATTTTATTAAACTTCAAAATAAAAGATTATAATCACTTATATATATATATATATATATATATATATATATATATATATATATATATATATTAGGGTGCTCCAAAATTGTGGTTATGTGGGTGGTTGGGTTGTGGTTACTCCAAAATAATGTAATAATAAAATAAAAAATGTATAATAAAAAATAAATTTCTACACTAAAATAAACCTCAACATAAACAAAAATTGTAATGCATTTCATAAAAAAATAAAAAAAAATAAAAAAAAAAAAAAAATAAAAAAAAATTTAAAAAAAAATAAAAAAAATAAAAACAAATTATTTAATAAAAAAATTTAAAAAATTAAGGATAATAATGCATTAGAGTATATATCGGATAATTTCATGACTTATGTAGTGATCATAAGATAATTTGCTAAATTTTTTATATTGGAATATCTTTATAGAATAAATTTATAGAAAGAAAGAATTAGAAAATGATCGAGACAGCTTAAATATTCCTCTTTTGTGGGAGTATTCGTATTCTAAAACATACTTGGAGAGATATGATATTAGTCGTAAATTATTTTATTAATTGGATGTCTTCTTTTGCTTTTGTTTAATATGTTTTATTTTAGATTTTGTATCTTTGAAAAATTTTATTTAACTCATTTCATAGGATTTTTAAGTATTTTAGGTTTTCTGTTTAGGTCAGGATAAGATGACAAATAGGGTATTTAATCATGTCTTTCTTGATTATTTCAATACTCAAAAAACATATAAGTTTAATAAGAGTATGATAGAGTATTATTGAGTATTAATATTATATTTTTTGAGTAATATTTATTTTTTAGCGAGTCTAAGAAAAGTAAGGAAAGATAGTCACTCATTAACTATACTTGAATTGATTAGTCGATACTATGATGAAACTTTTATAGAGTTATCAAATATACTAACAAATATAAATTATCTTGATTTTGGAAAGAATAAGAGTTTCATGGAAGAAGAAATTTGTTTTGAGTCCAACTAATGTGGTAGTCTATCAGTCTACTTAAGTTCTAGTTCATGATGAACCATAGGCTAGGATGTTTAACTACATAGGAATTAGATTCTATCTTGGAAAAGAGAATATGCAACATGTTTAGAATAGAGAGTCTCAATAAATTAAATACTTTTGCAATTAATTTTTTTTGATCTTTTTATTCCTATTGTTCTTCATGGGAAACGCATGAGGCATACTCAATTTTTTTTCCATAGATTGTTATTCGTATCCATTGTTTTCTCTTTTACTTTTTTTTTTTATTTCTTTTAGTGGTATAGGGTACTCATATCTCATTTCAAGATATTATTTCATCTAAAATATTATTCGGTCATATTATAAGAAATAAATGATCTTCACTCCAATGAGACTTGAAAACTAGTATAGTAATCTTTGAGATATTTGTTGTTAATTGCAAGTAGGCGTTGACTATAAATTTCGATCAAAATAAGAAAGTCGATTATATTATGACAAAATAAGAAAGTTTAATATGAATTAAAAGAATTTTTATTTTTGGTGGGCCAAGAGAACTTTTATATGTATTTATTATTCGGTTTCGAACAATATAGTCAGGTTTAATTTATATGCTATGGAAGATATTATATGACCTAAAACAAATATCAAAAATTTGATATGTGAGGTTTTCACTGACAATCAAATATTTTGGCCTACCTAAGTTTGTTATATAATTTTTTGTGTTAATCTTCAAGCCACACAAATAAACATCACGCAATAAATTGAATAAGCTCAATATCAAAAAGTGTATAAAGCTACCCTTATATAAGGGGAAAATCTAATTGGGGTTGCCTATAAGTTGGGTGCTCCCAATCATAGTACATTAAAGTAAAAATAATAAAATAAAGAATTAAAAAATTATAGATGACAAGCTGTAAACATAATACTGCTCCCAAATTGGTGCGTAAAGGCCCAAAATATCAAAGTTAGACTAGAGAAATATAAGTTAGATGCTTCTTCAAGGTTTTTATGTAGTTGTTTGTTGGATATTTTATTATCTAAATATATGATATAACAATGATTGATCATGACTATTCTCCTATAAAAAGAACGAGATCAACTCTGCGTATTTTGCCTAATTGTAAAATATTGTCTAATTGTAAAATATTGTCTAATTGTAAAATATTGTCTAATTGTATAATATTGATGCCTCTAGGGTAATGGACATTTGATCTATCGTCACAATGATCTTAAGGAGAAGATAAATCACCTTAATAACCCTAATTTTGGATTTTTTCAAATCTACTTAGAAAGTAGGGCTTCTAATGCCCAAATCTACCACCAGAGGAATTAGGATTTTGGGTAGTTCATAGGTTTTGTCAAATGTTATCTTGGGGAATAAGATTTTAGGGTTAACCTTCTTTTGCCATCAACAATTTCATAAGAAAATAGTATGTCTTCTCCATCTTATGGCCTTGGCCTTTGATGCATTAGGCATCTATGCTTATCCCACAAGGTGGTTGTGTTTTTTTTTTTACTTCTAGATGAAGTTCATGCATTGTATAATGTACATCAATTTGCACTATGCTAGCACAATACACATGATTTCTTTCTCTAGGATTAGGTATCTTACTAACCTTAGGATTTATTTTATTTAGGGTATTGGTCTTGATATCATGTTATATTTCAAGTCACATTTCTAAGTACAAGTTTATTTCAAAAGTTTATTAATGAGAGTATCTCATTAATAGAGATTCATAAGTATCTGAGTCATACAGATAGTAAAGAAGATTTTCGTCAAGATATCGATCTCACATGGATTGTATCGGTAGTTCATTTATTCAATAGTGAGATAACTTATTCTAATAAAATGAATATTCAAATTGTGAGACAATCTTAAATCATGGATTTATTCATTTAATTTATATGATATATATTTAAATTAGCTTGAATTATATAATGTTTAAACATAAAATAAATATTGAGATATTATGCAATGATTCATTGTCTCAATAGCATACAAGGTAATTATCATTATTGAGCTCGTTTCAATGGTAGTCTCTTTATAGCTTTATTTGATACATTATCATCGAGATAATAAATTATTTAAGTTCGAGAGTCATTTATAATCTTATATCTTTTAAGCATATTCGTTAATTGTCTTTGATAGTTATTTTGTATACACATTATTATTCTCTAATCTCAGGTATCATAAAGATAGGTTGATATAATTTATTAGTATTTATATTTTTGGTTTTGTAAGTATTTTATTCACACAATTTAATGTATGTTTTTTATAAGTTTAATTAGTGAGAATTATATGAGTGAAAGTAACTCATAAGGAATATCTCCACTTCGTTAGTCATAGCATACTTAAACATACATCGAGGATTGCTTATTATCATTTTCCTATATGATGATATGACTGATACACTAATTATAAAATTTTTAGGAGAATATTCTATATAATATTTATCCCAATTGAAAACTAGTAATTTTGATTTGTACAATAAACCAGTATGTAAAAATATTAATACTTTCAATTTTATAAGTATTATACATGTAATGATTAATATACTAAAATTTTAAGTTTTAACGTATAAGTTTTTTTAATGCATCATAGTCAAAAGAGATGTTATTTCCTATCTATTGTATACACGAGTGATTATCATGATTTGTTTATCATCATCTATTATGATGATTTCGCATAAACTTACTAATAATTAAAATAATAGTTTTATGTTCTATTTAATTACTTATCTATCAATATCCATAATATAATATAAATAAAATATATTTTATTAATAAAAAATAATTATCACATCATATAAATCAAATTATATAAATCTTAGATCACATGCAATTTTAATAAAAATATGTGAATTTACTCTAAAGAGAGGAGATTTGAGAGTTATGTATCTTAATTTAGGGATTAACATTATGTCTTATATCCCTTACTTGTTTGTGGAACTTTTAAAGAGTGTAAAATTTATTCATAGGATTTGATAGTTATGTTGTGACTTTGTTTGTTGTATGGTGGGAAAAGAAGAAAATGATAAATTTTGAGAAAATGTATCTTTATCTTTCTGTAATGCAAAGTCGCGATGCTATGCAACTATCATGACTTAGACTTATGTCCCTATAATACAAAGCAGTGACACTGTGAAGTTGATCTGATATTGTGTGTTTATTTTCTTGTTTTCATAAAGGGTCACAATACTAGGAAAAGTTTGGTGTGGTGAAGAGTCTCTCATAATGTTATCTGATCATAACATTGTGAAACAACCACAATATTGATATTAGTTTTTCTTGCTCATTATATAGCTGTATTGTTATGAAATAGCTACGATACTAAGGTCTCTCGTGTGTATCATGTGGCTGTGACTTTAGAAAATGGTTGCGAAATAAAAATTGTTTTTCAAATGTGTCTAGTGTCCGTGGTATTGTGAGTGACTCTGATATTGATCTTCACTTTTATTATATATCATATTGTCGCGACATTGTGAGTATGTCATGATATTGATAATTAGCTCATTTTACTTTGTCTTCCTTGAGGATAAGAATTGTGACTTTGGAGAATGATAATATTTGAATAATATCCTCTATAATATTTAGTATCCTAAGGATTATTTTGACTTTATAATTTTATATAGTTCAAAAGTTATAACATTGTAAAAAAATCATGATTTTGACTTTAGACTACCGAATCATGTTAAAGATAAAATTATGATACTAGGATATGATCGTATAGGTGTCAAACAGGCTGTGATGGGCAGGCACGACCTATTTTTTGGTGGCCCACTTGAGCCACCATGCTATGCTTGGCTTGGCACGATACATGAGCCGTGTCATGCCTGACATGACACTACTCAACATGGTTAGGCCTAGCACAACATGACTATGCTGGATTTGGGCTGGTTCGTGCTGGGTTATGTCAGTTTCGTTCTGGGTCATGCCGAGATGTGATTGGATGTTCCAGGTCATGTCAGGACGTGCTGGTCGCTGAGTCATGCTGGGTCGTGCTGGGACATGCCAAGTCATGCTGAGTCGTGTTGGGATGTGCCGGGACATACTATGTCATGCTGGGTCATTCTGGGGCATGCTAGGTCGTGTCGGGTCATGCTGAGATATGTCGGGTTGTGCTAGGTCATGCCGGGTTGTGTCAGGTAATGTTGTTTTGGCCCATTTGGAAATGGGTCATCCCAAATTTCAAATATATTTTTTAAAAAAATTTTGATACTAAATTAATTAATTAATTAAATTAATGCAATACAAAATAAAATTACGATCACAAGTCACAAATAACAACTCAACTAAAAATATATACAAATTACAAAATAACAAAGCAAGATTAAATCATTAAAATATAAAAATTAATATATTAATTATAAACTCATAAACATAAAATATAAATCCCTTAAGTATTTGAATAAATAAACAACAAAATAATAATAAAAACAACAAATAAAATGATACAAATAAATAGACAAAGATAATCTAAAAATGATCAATCTCATAAGCATATGATAATATCACTAGTGGTAGGTCATAGGCAATACAGTAGGCTCAATCTTAGACATCATCAAAGTTCTACGAATTATCATTAGTAACTAACTCCTTCGCTCTTGGTGTAGTTACAGCATGATCCTGGATATTAAAGTTCGAACTCTTTCAATCCTTCAAGCATACTAATACCTCAATAATATCAGGCTATCTTCTCGATCTATTATCTGAAATCACATTTCTTATAATAGAAAAAGTAGGTTTTAATGTTATGCTCAATATTGGCAGAGTTAATAGATCCCATGTCATCTTAGATAGCATGGGATAAACAAATTTATATGATTTTTACCACTATAAAATATTAGGGTTTTTATTATTGGTATGTTATAAGATTGAGTAGTAATCGGTATTTAAGTATCAAGACAATCTGCTCTTATTTGATAATCTATCTTATCATTTCTCACTCACTAATTGAATATAGAAGTCATCGTCTCTGAATATGGTATCTATGTTCATACTCAGAGACTGATTACTACTATCACTATATCTAGTATCATAGTATATAAATGGCTTAGTCAATTTTTCGTGAATGAATTCTTCAGGTTGATATTCCTGATTCATGCACGAGGATATATATGATAAAATATTTTCTATCCTTTTCGCCTTAATCCTAGGGTCCATACAGGTAGCCAAATAATAAAGAGATTGAATCATAGACTAGTATTTTAAATATTTAGTTTTCATCTCAATAATCATGTCACTAACTGTCGGGTCATTTCTAAATTTTTTATATATGCTACTAATATTGCATATGTACCTGAGTATAATGCAAGTAATGAGAGTATAAACTGTCGAATATATGTTCGTCATGTCATAAATATTTTTTAAAAATATTCATAAATTATAATTTCTGCAGTCTAGTCAGTATTATTAATAATAAGTTTGATACTATTACTATTGACATAGTCGAATATCACATATTTATATTTAAAATATGACTAACATAAAGTATGTGTAATTCCAATGATGTTTCACATCTGATTAAATTTTTTATAAGACCCATAGATAAATAGCAACTACCAAATTCATGTTGTCTGTGACACATGCATCTATTGTGAAAAATTTTTCCTAATGATCTATTTCTAATAGTCATGTCAAACATGTTAATGACTACTTCATTGTTAGATGCATTATCGAATATGATACTATATATTTTATTTTGAATATTATATTCTCTAAAGATTCTCAATATGAACTCATAAATAGCCGGATCATTATAAGGATGAAGAATCTCTGAGAATTCTAATATTTTTTTATTTAAAATTTATTTAGAATCTACATAGTGAGCAATGAGATATGCATAAGATGTATCATCACGACAATCCAAATATCGGACATCACGGATACTACTCCATTATATTTTCTAAATTTATTAATTATTATTTAGTTTTCCAAGTTATATTATTTTAGTATGTCATTCTTAAATGTGGACATAGGAATCATACGATATATAGGCTGAAAATAATTCTGTATGATACTAAATTTCCTTGGATCCTCTAAAAATCTAATCGAATGATTCATCATGGTGATCAGTTTGACTATATCTTTATTTCCTAACTCGTAGTATATGAAAGGGATCAACATAGAAGTTGAACTAGATCCAATCTCAAAGTTTTACCTCTGAGTTAAGTTTGTCTAGAATTTAATACATCATATTTTTTGGGATATTATCGGCATATTTTTTAAGATGCCCAATTTCATATAAACTCTTATAAATTAATATTTTTTTATAATATTTATATTATGTTGATTCTTCATTGACACCTCACATTTTTATCTTATACAATATTATAGTGAGTCTAAATTATTAATTTTTTTAATTTTTAATTTTTTAGATATTTTGGTTGAAGTGACTGCAGAAAATAAAGTTACGGTGATCTCAAGCATTTATATAGGGTTATCATTATTCATATTAAAATTTTTTATATTTACGTTTAAAATTAATTTCGTTATTATAATTAAAATTATTATTTGTCATTATAATTTTTATTAAACTTTAAATTATATTATAAATTTTGTTTTTTAAATTAAATATTAATTTATATTAATTAAACTAATATTTTTTAATTAAAATCAATAAAAAAACTAAACAAGATTTAAAAAATAATACTTATAATTCATAAAATTTCATTTGCTTTATGATGTCCATACCATAATTGGCCATCCGTACTCGATTCCTAAAAATCAAAACCAAAAGGAGAGAAGGAAAAGAGATAAAAGAGGAGAGATGATATGAGAAAGAGAGAGATATAAGACAAAATACTTATATATTTGAGAATGAGAGGAGGTATATATATATATATATTTCAAAAATATAATTTTTTTGAAAAAAATATTTTTTTTATTTTGTTTTGAATTTTTTATATATTTTAATGGGCAGAATCATGCCAATCATAGGATTTCTGCTCCTAGCCTTTGGGGCTGAATCCAATGGCTTAAAATACTTCATTTTTTATTTTTTATTTTTTTTTGACCGTTGGGTCAGTTTGATTGTCGAACTGACCCAACTATCATAGATTCCATAAGCTTTGGCTTAGAGGTATCAATTGGGCCGGGCCGGCCTGATCCGACATGACGGCATGATTCAGCCGTGCCTGAGCTGTCTCGACATGAGAATTTTTCATGCCTAGGTTTTTGCTGTGCCTGGCCACGACACCAATCGTGCTGTGTCGTGCCGAGGCCAACTGGGCCTCATGCCATGCCTAACCTTGCACGGTTCGGTGGCCCATGGCACGGCCCGCCTGCACGGGACATGTCCCACACCCCACCCCATCGCTAGCGCAGTGCTATTTGGATAGGGAAAACACGTGGGCACGGGTCCGATTCCATTTCGACCCAACCCGTGGTCCCGCCCAACCCGAATCCCCCTGTCAACGGTTAAAAAAATTATTAATTTGAATATCAGCTGTTGGATTTCGCCTTTAACGGCTAGGGGGCAGAATCCAATAGTCCTCATGATTTTGCCCCCTAAAAATCAATAAAAAATTTTTAAAAACATAAAAATTACTTTAAAATTTTTTTTTTCCTTTAATCTATAAAATCCCTCCCACCTCTCTATAATATTTATGTTTTTCATAAATATTTATTCTCACTTTCTCAAAATTCTTTTAAAGCTCTTGCTACTCTCTCTCTCGGGACTCGGGATTTTGTCATTCGGCTTGACTTTTTCGGGATTCTCAACTTAGGTTTGGAAGTTTGAACTAGACTGTGGTGCACAATATACGTGATCTACCTCATTACTTTATGTGTATATTAAGTTTTTTTGTTTACTCTTTCTCTCTAGTCTCTCTCTCTAATCCGAAAATCTAAAATTTATCATCTAGACTTTACTTCATGTTTAACAAAAAATCTAAAAAATAACTAATACTAATGAAACATATTAAAATTTAGAAAATAAAAATCTTATACAGAGGTCTGAGGCTATTGAAACTTTGGTTTCTCCAGTCGTCTCAACCCAAATATCTAAAAAAAAAAAACTAGGACTTCTGTTGTTTAGACTCATTCTAATTTAATAAAACAAAAAAATGTTAGAGGTGAGGAAGAAAAAATGATATAGTGTAAATATTGTATGAGAAATTTAACTTATAAGAGTTCGTTTGGGACTGAGCACCTTAAGAGGTATACCGAATTATGCCCCAAAAAATATTGTGCATTAGATCTTAGCTAAACCCAACTTAGCACTGTATTTTTTGAGACTGGATCGAGTTCAGTCTCAAAGTTTACTCCCGTAATATACTGCAGTGAACTGGGTAGTGACGGCATGACAAGACTTATCATATTGATGGGTCTTCCGATTAAATTTTCAGAAGATCCAAGGGTAGTGTGCATCATGTAGACATATTTTCAGCCTGCTTATCGTAGGATTCCTAAGTTCACATCTAGGGATGACATACTAAATTTGTATAAGTTGGAAAAATAAAAAATAATTAATGAATTTATGGCATATAGTAGAGTAGTGTCCGTGACGTTCGATATCTGGACAATTCACGATGAATCATCTTATGCATGTTTAACCAGCCACTATGTAGATTCTAACTGGATAATAAATAAAAAAATTTTAGGATTCTCTGAGATTCTCCATCTTCATGATGGCCCGACCATTTTTGAGGGTATGATAAACATTTTTAGAGAATATAAAATTCAAAATAAAATTTTTAGTATCACATTTGATAACGTATCTAATAATGAAGTAGCGATTAACATGTTTGTTAGGAATATTAGAGACATATCATTAGGAGAGATCTTTCATGTCTGATGCATGTATCATGTGATTAACATGATTGTACAAGTTGATATGAAGGTGTGTTCTCCCGCATTGGATAATATACGTAATACACTAAAATATATTTGTACTCCTCTCAGACAACATGAGTTTGGTAGTCTCTGTTTGTCTGTGAATCTTAAGAAGAAATTTCAATCGGATGTGAGACACCGTTGAAATTACACATACCTGATGTTGGAGTCATGTTTTGGATACGAACACGTGATATCCGACTATGTCAATAGTAAGAGTGACGAACTTATTATTGATGACACTGACTGGGTTTCAGGAATTTTATTTATGAAATTCCTGAAGATTTTTTATGATACAACAAATATGTGTTCGTCGGTTTATACTCCCACGACTTGCATTGCACTCAGGTGCATATGCAACATTAGTAGCATGTTTAGGAAGTATTGAACTGACACGACACTTAGCCATATGGTTACAGAGATGGAAACCAAGTACTTAAAGTATCGAACTGACCTTAATGTTAAAGTGGATGAGGTAGATAATATCCTGACCTACGTTTTCTCGTGCATGAACATGGAAGACCCACCTGAAAGGTTCATTCACAAGAAGTTGACTGACCTGTTCACATACTACGATACTAGGTATGGTGGTAGTAGTAGTGAGGCTGTGATTACGGACATGTATACCTTCTTTGGAGATGACGATTTTTTCATTCAGTTAGTGAGGAGAAAATGACGGGGTGGATCGTCACATAGGAGTGAGTTTTCTCGGTACTTGGATATCGATTACTGCTCAATTCTATCACATTCAGATACTAATAATCTTAATATATTATAATGATGTAAATCATATGAGTCCGCCTTTTCCGTGCCATCTAGGATGACACAAAATCTACTGACTCATTCGGTGTTGAGTGTAGCATCGGAGTCTGCGTTTTTTATTATAGTGAACATGATTTCGGATAAGAGATTGAGATTATGTCCATGTATTGTTGAGGTCTTGGCCTGTTTGAAGGATTTGAAGGATTCGAGGTTTAACATCCAGGATCATGCTGGAACTGGGATAGGGACTGCATCCGTCGTGAAAGCGGAGGAGTTGACTGTTGATGATGATGATCCATATGATAGTGATTTTGATTTTATGGTTGATGATGCTCATGATATGCCAATTGACGATTGACGTGGTTGTCGGTTGCCCCTGCCCCTTGCCAGATGCCAGTTGCCAATAATACGCCACGCCACATACTATTTGTCATTGCTACTTGATTTTGATTTTTGATGCCTCACGACTCATGGTCATGGACACAGTTGATGATTTGCATTATTTATTATTGATTTTACTTTTTGATTTTGATATTTTATTTTGTATTGATTATATACTTTTTTTATTTAAATTACGTTGTGTTTACTTTGGTTTGGTATCTATTGGCTGATTGAACATTTGTTTTGTTTTTGTGATTTTGTAATTATTTTAATGAAATTTTTTATTTAATTTATTTTTGTGTTTAAATTTTACATTTAAAACTCTGTAATTTAATTTTAAAAAATTATAATCTAAATTTATTAGAAATTAATAAAAAAAAATTTAAACTTTATTAATATTTTATATTCAACAAATTTCAAGTTACAAATTTAAAATTTTTAAATATTATATATAATATAATATATATTTTAATTTTTATATATAGTTTAATACACAACTTTAAATTTGTAAAAATAAAAAAATGTTATTTTTTTTAACCAGGCCCGTACGGGCCTGACCCAGCATGGTACTTTTACCACCGGGCCGGCGGGCCATGCTGGGCTTGGATAAATCGTGCCGGGTCAGGTATGACACGATACAGTAACCGTGTTGTGCCTGCCCTGGCACGTAAGCACGGTCGTGCTCACAAAAAATGAGCTGGGTCGGCCCGACACATCTCGTTTGACACCTCTACTTTGGCTTCTAGAATTTGTAGGAAAAACTGAGATCGAGGCCGAGAACATCGGGCTCGGGCTGAGCCTAATGTTCAGGCGATCGGGTTTGGAGTTCTAACTTGGATCGTACCCGTTGCCCAAACACTGGCCTGAGATCCAGCCATTTGAAGCTAGGGCATGGTTTGTGTCATGGCGAAGAACAATGCATTGTGCCAGGGTATCGGGCTGTGCCTGACCTGGTACGAGGTCCAGGTGAGCTCGACACGACACAACATGAACCATACCGAGAGCCAGCCTAGCACGAGCCCTTGAATGGTTCTAGACCATGCCGTGCTAGGCTTGGCATGACTAAGTTGGGCTGGGCCCTGACTTTCCGATTCGCTTGACACTTCTATATGATCACGATCTATAATATTAGTGAGATACTTAATTATTGTGATGTATAATTAAAGTAATTACTATTCAAATTTTATAAAATAAGTATGGTTGTGATTTTATGATAATAATACAGTCACAAAAAATATGTTGCACATTGAAAAAATTATGCTAATGAATTAATAGAGATATAATATACAAAGATTATTACGATCAATTAAATAAAATTACGTAAGACTATTTTATGCTTAAAATTATTTATCAATTTATCAATTTATCAATTTATGTAATCAAAACTCTTTAAAACAATTTATTATTTTATTATCAATTTATTATTAAAACTCTTTAAAGAGTTTTAAACAATTTATGTGCCGTGCCTCAACTAATCATCCTTAAAAATTTATCAATTTATTATTATCTATTAAAACTCTTTAAAACTCATCAAAACTCAAAAGTTATTAAATTAATTTATAATTATTTTATTTTCATGCTTATACATTATCATAAATTATTTAAATATACAATAACTTATTTTATCAGATATGATGAATTCAAAATTTATTTAACTTAGTAAGTATTTTTAATCATAATTTTAGATCTAGTACCTTGGGAGACTCATATATTTTTATAATAATTCATCTTTTTGATTGTGATTCACTAGATATTATAATTGAATTTGATATTGAATTTGATATTGAATTTGATATTGAATTTGATATTGAATTTTTATATGATATGGCTCATTTAGTTGTCTTTACAACTTATAAGAGAATAACTATAATAATTAATTATGTGACTATTTTCAGATAAAATATAACTTATATAATCAGTATAATTAGTCAATTTCTAGAGTGTCCATTATATGTTCACATATAACAATTTTTCACATATTGAGATATTAGAAAAAGTTTCAAATCATTGAGATTTCTTTATGTTATAATGATGTTTATCATTAATTGAGTATTCAGATGAGTTAGACATCAATTTGTATTGGAAAGAGGTTAATTTTAATTTTATATACTTTTCTAATGAGTAATTTTTTCTATTAATAAATTAAAAGATAAATAATTATTTTGAGATTCAATATAATTATAGAGTTTAAAGTGATGATGATAGTTATTTGTATTTTATCATCTTATTATTTCTTTGATAGTCAAATAATAAAAAGATTTAATCTTTAATTCTTTAATCTAGTATTTTATCAAATAATTTTTTAATCAAATAATAATTTCTTGAAAAATATTCTTTTTATTATTTTTTATAATCTTTAATCTAGTATTTTATGATCAGATAAAATATATAGATTTTAATTATTTTTTATTCATAAAAAAGATATCCAATGATATTATTGTTATGAAGTGTTTTAAAGTCTAATACTATGGTATCAAACTGTAAATTAGTCTAAAAAATTTCATGAAAATCTTGAAGAAATTTTAATTTTTCATTTTCTTTTAAAAGTTTGATATTTTAAATATTTGTGTCAGCTTGAGGTGTGTGTTACAGTTTTAAACATTTTTTATCCTCTTATTTTTTTAATTAGAATATCTTTTAGATGAGAGTATCTAATATGTGAGCTGGCATAATCTGATTAGCTCATATATAAGGTTCTTATTTGTGCATGTTTTTTTGTGAGTTTTTTATGGATTTTTGATTTATTTAGCTAGAGTTACTACTTTTATAATATGAATGGGTATAAGAGCTTTATTTTTTTGATATGTCATTTTTGAAATTAGAAAATGTTTTATTTGAATAGAGCTGTGAGATCACCATATGGCTAGCCATAGTTCTATCCTCATAATTTGTTGCTAACTATTAAACTGTGTTGCTTGCCCTTTGCAGTTCTGGTGTTATTCATACCAGCTTAACTGATGAGGAAACCAAGATTAATGACCATACAATTGTCAAATCTAAAATTTTTTCAAGCCCCAGATTAGCTTCAAAAGGTGCCAGTATCAAAAGGGGGATACTTGTAAGCAGGACACCTGATCTTTCTAGATTAAGAATTTTAAGGTGTACTACAGCTTCATGTGTGCTACCTAATGATTTGCTAGTATTAGTTTGATATCATGGCTTTGTTTTTTTTTTAAGAACTTGTCTTTATGCATAGGGATGTTGATCTGGGCTCCAGTAAATGTCAATCGCATGCAATACCTCAAAAGGAGATACACAACCTGAAAAATTATGGGAAAAGATTGCAACTATTTGGTAAAGCAACTTTTAGGAATGTGGTTCCTGCTGGCAATGATGCCAAAACCATGCCTGCTATAATTTCTCAGAAGCATGGGATAGAGGTTTTTTGTTGATTCGTGCAAACATCTCTAATAAAATCTCAAGTTTTTGGCTTCCAAGAAAATAAAAATTGTTTCTATCTCAAAAGGAAATTTTTGTGTTCATCTTTTAAAACAAGTTATGAATAACTGGGATATATGGGATACTTGAACAGTCATCAGATGCAAATCAAGTGACACCAGATTCATGCAAACATCTCTCCCTGTCTCCCAAAAAAATCAGGTAGGTATTCACTTTCTGTTTCTTTTGAGTCAGGATACTTGTCTTAATATGAAACATGGTTTTGGTCTGCCCTTGCGACGCAGCAGAAATTTTGGACACTCAGAAGGCATTGTTAATGGAAAGGTATTTTCATAGTAATTCTGTTAGTTTAATGTGGATTATTAACTAGATAAGGAATTTTATGTATGTTGATTTTTGATTTTTTTTAACCTGGTGTTATTATCATCGGGGCCCCGGGGTGGGAGCAAGGCTATCCACATCCCCGCACTTAAAAGTAGCCAATGAGGATTGAACTCGTGCTCCCAAGGAAGCACAGATCCTACGTCCCACCAATTGGACTACTCGTGTTGTATTTCTGTTGATTTTGGATAACTTATTACGTTTTCCTGTTGCTATGATACATGAGCTCTGTTTTATAAAATATTCTTTGCTTTTTTCTTTTGTGTTTTATAATAGAAAGTTCAAGAATCAATCATTACAGTCATCCAGAACCCATCATTTGCATTTTGTAATTGTAGGATTCTCGCTGTTATCTTTTTTGCCACAATTTGATTTCCATTTCATGCTTATTAGATCTCCAAAAAAATTTTCTTGTCATTTTATTAAACTAGTAGACCTAAAAAATGAATATTTAGATCTAAAATGAATCATAAAAATTTCTCTTTCCTGTGTCGACTAGCATAACTCAGGACTCAGGTACTGACCTAAAAAATCAGAGACAATCTAGTTTGAATCCTCAATGGCCTTGCTTTGTCAAGAATAGGAGCAATTCGTTTTCTGCTGTAAACTGTGAAATGATTTTTGATTTTAATTATCTCAAAATACTAGTGGAAATCAAAATTTTCAAATTCATCAACATTTATTCAAAAAACATGTTTTATTTCTTTGGGATAGGTTTTTCAATATAAAACTTCCAAATTTTAGAACTTTTAAAATCTTCAGATTTTTGTTCTGTTATGGTTTTTACTTAGAGATAATAATTCTTTTTCTTTTTTTTTTTTTTTTCCCTACTTTAAAGATGGGAGCACCCAACATATGGAATGCCTCATTAAATTTTTTACATTAAATTTTTATTGTTTAAACTTAAATGAAATCTTTCTGATTGGCCTGGCCAGTGTCCACTAGCCAGTGGCAGTGCAGTGCAACTACCAGCCAGGCCCGTTGTGACCCAGTCTGACATGCACGATTCGACAAGCCTAGTTGAGGCATGCGCGCCATCGGGCTGTACCGATTCGAGCTCCCATTAAGTCGTACTGGGCCAACCTCCCATTAAGCCATGCTGGCAAGGCATGGCACGGCCTAGGCAACATTTCATGTCTTTTCCAGCTGGAGGTGTCAAACGGGCTGGGTGGCCCGGTTCAGCCATGCCCAGCCTGGCACGGTTTAGAAACGTGCCATGGGCTGGGTCGGGCAATTCCTTGGGACGGTTCATGGTGGGCTGGCACTAGCTGTGCCTCATGTCGGGCTGGGCACGATCCATGTGCCTGCCCGATGGCACAGTAAACAGGCCCATGGATCAAGCTGGAATTTTTTTAAAAAATATAGCTGGAAAAATTAGGTACAACTCAGCCCGGCCCTACAAGTCAAGACGAGACCTAACCCGAACCAGGTACGAGCAAGGTCACCGGGCCATGTTGGACCGATAGTTCTCAAGCCGTGCCATGCCTCACAAGGCACAATTATTGTACCGGCCCATGCTGAGCACGGCACAGTGACCCGATTGGGCCACCAAAAAATATCCCAGTCCGGCTCGGCCTATTTAACACCTATTTCTAGCATGTCATGTTTGACACATTTATGCTAAAAGCCTAAGAAGCACGGACACGGATACATGGATACGACACGGCAGGATACGGCGACACGGCAAATTCTAAAAAACTAGGATACGGATACGGCTAGGATACGGCATAATAAAAAAAATAAAAATAAAAATAAAAATTATTAATTATAAATATTAGGTATTTTATAATATTTATTAAATTAAATTAAATTAAAATATTTTATTATATATAATAAATATATATTATTTATTTTATAACATAAAAATATTTTATTTTATTTTATTTTATAAGATAATATATATATTTATTTTATTTTATAAAATAATATTTTATAATTATATTATATAAAACTATAATTTTTTATTTTATTTTATAAAAATACTTTATTTTATGCCCCTGCCTCTCCCCTCAAGCACGCTCGCCCGCCCCTGCCTCTCCCCTCAATCACGCCCGCCCCTGCTTTTCCCCTCAATCACGCCCGTCCGCCCCTCTCTCCTCAATCACGCCCGCCCGCCCCTCTCCCCACAATCACACCCGCCCTCCCCTGCTTCTCCCCTCAAACACGCCCGCCCCTTCTTCTCCCCTCAAACATGCCCGCCCCTGCCTTTCCCCTCAAATCGCGCCGCCCCTGCCTCTCCCCTCAAATCGTGCCGCTCCTTCCTCTTCCCTCAAATTGTGCCGCCCCTTTCTCTCCCCTCAAATCGCGCCCGCCCCCTGCCAGTGGCCAACGTTGGCCACCGACGTCGTCGGACGTCGGGCACTATAGACGTGAATACGGCTGCCGACGCAACCATCCGATACGCCGCTTGACATATCAGATACGGATTGTGCAGTGATACGCCGCATGGCCTATCAGACACGTATCCGTGCCATATCCGTGTCGTTTTCACGTGTCCAGGTGTCGGACACGTGGACACGGCTGCAGGGAGCCGTGTTCGTGCTTCCTTGCTAAAAGCTATGGAGAATTGGGTAACACCAACGAGAATGGAAATTTTAATTGAATTTCAGGATATCTTTGCTCTGCCGACATCTCTAAAACCATGCCAAAACCATGACAACACATTAGTGATTAAAGTGGTGGCTGGAGCAATCAGTGCTCAAACATTAAAATACTCTCATACAAAAATAATGAAATTGAGAAATTAGTTTTTTAATATTGATTGCCGAAACTTGATCTCAAATCCAGATACCACCAAATCAAAGTGAATCCTAATATTCTTTCTAAAACTATCTTTCTTACCCATCAAGACCATTACAAATTTCTAGTCATATCATTTGAATTGACTAATGCCCTTGCTACTTTTCAACCTTTGTTGAATTTGATTTTTCAAGGACTGTATTGTTGATAATATTTGGTTTTTTAATGACATCTTCATATTCAGTCCTTTGTTAGATTTTCATCTTGAGTATTTCATGGTGTATGCTTGAGCATCAATTGTTTGCAAATGCCAAAAAGTATTACTTGGGGCATATTATTTCTGTAAAAGGAGTTACAGCTGCCTCGGAGAAAGGCAGAATAATGAATGTATGGCCACTCCCTTAAAATCCCAAAGAATTACAGGGGTTTCTAGGTATTTAACAAGTATGAAAGCAAATTGTTCATAACTATTGGAAGCTGCTGACGCCCATATTTTGTCTTACCTAGTTATAACTGACACAGCTTTTATAGAAAGTGGGCTTGAATGGATAGAGGCCACAGTGGCAGTACATTTGCTCAAATCCACCATGAAGCAATCCATGTTTTGTCTTTGCTGGATTTTGCAAATCCATTGCTTTTTCAGTCATTCCCTCACCGGTCAAACACAGTACAAATCAGTTTATGAGAGGGAGTTGATGGTGATAGTTTTGGCGGTTCAGAAATGGAGACATTATTTGTTGGGTCATCATTTCATTTGCAAAACCAATCACTGAGCTTTGTGGTACTTGTTGGGGCAACAGATGGTCACTCTTAACTATCAGCAATGGCTCACTAAGTTTATGGGCTATGATGTCAAAATCCACTACAGACCTGGGCTGGAGAACAAACCAGCTGATGCCCTATCCCACATTCTAAATAGGGTGAAGCTACATGCCTTATCATTTCCATCTTGGATGGATTAGGAGCAGTTGAGGTTAGATTTTCAGCAAGACCCTCATTTATAAAATATCATGCACTGCCTACAACATTGTTTGAATTTTGCACCTAGGTGGGAAACACAGCATAGCACTCTCTTATAGGAAGGCAAACAGGCCATCCTTAAATCTAACCTCAAGTGGGGGTTTGAAGGGAAGAAAATTACAATAAGAAGAAAAGAAAAGAAAATTTTTAATGTTAACTCTGATCGATATTTAATATTAACATTCTTACTGGTATTTATACAGATTCATAACATATAAATATTTATAACTATGAAACAGCTAAGTAATATTATTTATAATTGTTGCATCAGTTATAACAGATTCCTTAAATCTAAGATGTAGCTGTTGCATCAGTTGTAACAGATTCCTTAAATCTAAGATGTAACTGTTGCATCAGTTGTAACGGATTTCTTAAATTAAGTTGTAACTGTTGTATTAGTTGTATTAAATTCCTTAACATCCCCCCTCAATCTAGCAATGGAATGAGGCTGAACATGCAGATTGCGATGAAAAGTATGAAAAATAGCTTTGGCCAATGGTTTGGTGAAAATATTTGTAGGTTGAGAAATTGATGGGATGTAACGAGTGACTAACTGATGAACAACTACTTTTTCACGAACAAAATGATAATCCAAGGAGATATGTTTAGAACGAGAATGAAACATTGGATTAATGGTCATATGTAAAGCACTTAAATTATCACAAAAGAGGTTTAGAGGTTTAAGAAGCCGAACTTTCAAATCACACAGAAGATAAGTGATCCAAGTAATTTTAGCAGTAGCAGATGCCATAGAGCAATATTCAGCCTCAGAACTAGAGCGAGAAATAGTGGGTTGTTTCTTTGAACTCCAAGAAATACAATTTGAACCAAGAAAGATACAAAACCCACTAGTGCTTCGACGGGTTATTTGATAGACGGCCCAATTAGCATCACTGAATGCATAAAGAGAAAATGGACCACGTGAGAGATAATGAAGGCCGGAGTTCGGAGCTCCCTTCAAATAATGAAGAATTCATTTTGCAGCTTGAAGATTGGCCAAAGTCGGGAAAGAGAAATGTTGACATACTCGATTTACAGCATGAGTAATATCAGGACAAGTAAATGTCAAGTATTGAAGAGCACCTACAATGCTTCGATAGGAGAAAGCATCAACAAGAGTGGATTGATCAATAGTAGAAGTAATCTTATGACATCTAGTGTGACAGATTGTGAGCTATCAAGCATCCTTGCTCGAGTCAAAGTATCATGAATATACTTTTGTTGATTTAGAAAAATATCATCGGACGATCGTTTTACTTCAATTCCCAGGAAATAGTGAAGTGAACCCAAATCTTTGATTGCAAATTCAGTCCCAAGTTGAGTTACTAATTGTTGAATATATGATGAATCATTACCCGTAACTAGTATATCGTCAACACAAATAAGGAGTATGATCACCATGAAAAAATTGCGAAAAATGAACAAAGATGGATCTGCCTTACTACAATGAAAACTAATGTGAAGTAGAAATTGAGATAAATGATTAAACCAAGCACGGGGTGCTTGTTTTAGTCCATAAAGTGATTTTTTAAGTAAGCAAACATGATCAGAGAATTCAGGTTCAACAAAACTAGGAGGTTGCTCTATGTAAACCGTTTCCTTTAAGACATCATGTAAGAAAGTATTTTTAACATTTAATTGTTTCAATGTCCAATTATACGAAATGACAAGAGAAATAACTCACCGTATAGTTGTAGGTTTGATCACCGGACTAAAAATATTGTCAAAATCAATACTAGGAATTTGGGTGAAGCCACGAGCAACAAGTCTCACATTAAACCTATCAATAGATCCATATTCTTTTGTTTTTATCCTAAATACCCATTTTGAGCCCACAACATTACCATTCAATGGACGAGGTGCCAATGTCCAGGTATGATTGTCATGAAGAACTGCTAATTCTTCTTTCATTGCAGCAATCCAATTTTGATCATTTAAAACAAACTTGAAAGTTTTTGGCTCGATTGGTTTTGATGAGACAACTCTTGCATATTCTTTTAAATATGGTGGAGGATGACACTCACACCGTAACTTAGACAAGACAATCGATGATGAGGACGATGGCACATAAGGAGAGGAAGGATCATCGAAAATATCTATGGAGGATGGAACAATAGATGTGAAGGTAACGGAGGCTGTATTATTTTCATCAATAGGGGATGAACTGATGGTTAGCAGAGCAGAAAAAGAATCATCATTGGTTACATTATTGTCATGAAATTGTAATGGAGTATCACAACAGCTTCGATGTTTTTCTAGTATATTTTTAGTTTTCAAAGGAAGAGAATTCGTAGATGAATTCATAGAGAACCATTCATATGTTGAAGGATAGTGTATGAGATCAAAGTTTGGCTTAGAGACTTGTGGTGGATTAGGCTTGCAAGGAAAGACGTCTTCATTAAAGACAACATGCCGAGAGATATATATATATATATATACGCTTCGTGTGAGGCTAAAGACAATGATAGCCTTTATGTAAAGGACTATAGCCTAAAAAAATACAAGGATAAATCTTTTTGGAGAATTTTGAATTATTGTGATGCTGAAAAGAGGGAAAGCATTGACATCCAAACACATGCAAGCCATCATAATCTAGATTTTTTTTTTGAATATGATAATACGGTGTCACATTGTTCAAGCCAGGAGAAGGAAGACGATTAATCAAGTATGCTGCAGTAGAGAAGGATTCTACCCACAAATGCAAGGGTAGCTTAGCATGAAAAAATATTGTTAAACCTATTTTTACTATATGACGATGTTTCCGTTCAGCCACTCCATTCTGCTCAGGAGTATATGGGCAAGATACTTGCAAAGAAATTCCAGAGGTTGACAAAAAATATTGAAAAACTGTGGAATAAAATTCATCACCATCATCATATTGAAACACTTTTATTTTTTGATCTAATTGATTCTCCACAAGTTTCTGAAACTTCACAAAGCAATCAAAAAAATTTGTTCTTTTTCTCAATGGATATAGCCATGTAAAACGAGAGAAATCATCAATAAAGATAGCATAATATCAAAAAGATTGATTTGAAGCAATAAGTGCTGGTCCCCAATAATCACAATGGATTTTCTCCAAAGGAAACATAGAGATTCTATTTGCTTTATTAAAAGGTAAATTACTACTCTTACTCATCTGACAACTAACACAAATACTCGGTTTTAAAACCCAAACACTAACATCAATCAAGTTTTTATTCTTTAAAAAAATAGTCTTTTTGTGTGAGGATGACCTAGTTATTGATGCCAAATGGAAAATATTGTACTGTACTTTTTGATAGTACTAAGAGCTTTATGAAACACACTATCTAAGACATAGAGCTTGCCTTTTCTATTGCCGTGGGTGATGATCAGATGCAAATTTACTAACAGGAAGTAAATTTTTCGTTAGTTCGGGAACAACTAGAACATCATTCAGCTTTATTGGTCTCGTATTTGTGGAAACACAAGCATTGCTAATATGAGAAATAGTGAGACCGTTTTCATCTCCAACAAAAATTTTATCATGACTGGTATATGATGTTTTGAAAAGTAGTTTATCATCATCGTTGATCATGTGGGCTATTACACCAGTATCATCATAGAGAGATAGATCAATGTTATTTAGAGTGAGAGCAGTAAGAACCCGAGAAATATCTTCAGACTGATAAGAATAATTAAACTTATACCAGCAATCAAGAACAACATGTTAGCTTTTCCACAAATTTGACAAGTAGATTTATCACTATTTGATGATGTAGCATTGGATTTTGATTGAGTATCCACTCATAAAACTTCTGAAGATTCAACTGTATGAACACCATGTGAGTGATTGTTATTTGAAGATTTGAAACGCCCAGCAGGAATAAAATATCATCCTCTTGAGTTAAAATTTCTTCGGCCATTTCCTCCTCCACGATATCCTCTTCCACGGCCTCTCTGTGTGGGAAAGACTTGAGCTTGATCAAGGAAATACTTTTCTTCATTTCCCTGTGTGAGAAAAGTTTGTTCATGACCTTGAAGTGTCATTACAAATTGATTGAAGGATGGATATGGAGGTTTTGTCAGTATTGCTGTTTTGAAGTGCATATAATCTTTACCGAGATCATGAGCAAATTGGAAAACCTTGTCCATATCCGAGACTGATTTCTTAATGGTAGCTAGATTGTCACATATTGATTTGAATTCTCTGAGATAATCTTCGACAGAGCAAGATCCTTTCTTGATCCTCATCAGGATATTTTTTAAATTCCATTCATTTTCCACAGTATGTGGTAAAAGTTGTTGATTAAGAGAATGCTAAATCTGAGAAGCAGTGTAGTCTTCTTCGTAGGTCATGCTGATGATTTCTTCTTTCATTGTTCCAAGAAGCCAGGATATAAGAAGCTCATCATTGACTACCCAGAGGTGATAGTTTGGATTGTCGATCTTCGTTCCTGATACATCTTCTATTTTCTTTTCAGGTTTGTCACTAGATGAGATATGATGATAGATTCCAAGGCTCTCAATCAAGGGAATAACCTGTAAATACCATAAGATATAATTGGTAAGACTTAATCGAATTGATACTAAGCTAGAATTTTGATGAAATTATTGGATTGTGAGTTCAGGTTCTTTTGTCATTGTGACAAGAAAATGAATAGCATTAATTTAAAAAAGAATGTAGAATATTGATCAGAGTTCTCCCTCCGATACCATGAAGAAAAATACAAGAAGAAGAAAAGAAAAGAAGGTGTTTAATGCTAACTTTGATCGATATTTAATATTAATATTCTTACTAGTATTTATATAGATTCATAACAGATAAATATTTATAACTATGAAACAGCTAAGTAATATTATCTATAACTATTGTATCAGGTATAACAGATTTCTTAAATCTTAGATGTAACTGTTGCATCAATTGTAACGGATTCATTAAATCTAAGATGTAACTGTTACATCAGTTATAACAGATTTCTTAAATAAAGTTGTAACTTGTAACTGTTATATTAGTTGTATTAGATTCCTTAACATGAAGGACTTATAAGCATCTATTAGAAAAATTACATTGGGAAGGAATGCAAGATGACATTAAGCAGTATGTAGCAGAGTGCCTGATATCCCAGCAAAATACGTATGATACTTGGATGTTTTAGATCTAATTCATTTTCACTTAATTTATTATTTGTTATTTTTTATGTATGAGAGATTAAAAGAATGAGAGAAGTATTTTTTTAATTGTTTATTTATTTTTAAATTTATTTGTTAATCTAAAAATTATTAGATAAAATTAATTAATTTAAATGAATATAATTATAATGTGTACCTTAATTTTATGTGTGTAGTAGATTTTTTGGATTTTTTAACTTTTACCTTATATTTTCATGTCTAAAAGTCACAGTTTGTCATGAAATTTATATTGATACTCTATCAAATTAAAAAAATAAATGTATTTAAAAAAATTAACATAAATAGGGCATAATATTATTTTTAGAGTGATGAGTAAAGAGGAGAGAAGTTTACAAAATAACTGTAAAAAAATAATATATATCAATAAAGTATTTATAAAAAAATATTTCTATTTAAAAATATTTATTTTTTATTTTTTTATAGTTTTTATTACAGAAATTCAATAATTATTGAATTTCTACAAAAGAGCCATTGGGAGTATTTTTATAGAGCAAAATTTTAATAATTTTTTTTATTATAGCCCACAAGATAGTAGCATGCATTGTCATGTCGGCTATCGCTTTCCACATAGAACGGGTGGAAATAAATAAGTAGTTGTTAAAAAAACAATTACTTTTTAAAAAAAAACGAAGTTGTGCCATGGGCTGTCCTAGGCATGCAGACCATGTCTTGTGTCATACTTGAGTTGCCTGATTCACTTAATACCTCTAACTAATATAGTGTATAAAAATATATTATCTTGGATAAAGTCTTTAAAAAAGGATTTATCTTTGAAGAATATCATATCGTCACCCGTAATCATGACATGAACATGTTTGCCCTTGTCCCAATACGACATGAATCATGCCATGGACAGGCATGACTACCATCCAGGCATGGCTCTGGACCTTGTGGTGTTGGGCCTAGCATGGCTATTTTGGGTTGTGTCTCGTGCCGTGCCTGGGCCGCTTGACTCGCTAGATATTTTTAACAAATACAATGTATGAAATTATGTTATCTTGAATCAAGTCTTTAGAGAAGGACTTGTCTTTGAAGAACATCATATCATCATTCGTAATCATCTTTTTAGTTTTTAGTGAATGACATTTATATCCATTTTTAAGTATTAGATTACCTAATGAATGTGTACTTGATGGAACGTGTAGTTATTTTCTCTCTGCCTGGGATGAGTTGCTGAACAAAGTAAGTATACTCAAAAATCTTGAGTGAAGGATAAAATAACCTATCTCCTAGGTATATGAGCTGGTATGTGATACGATTTGAGAGAATGAAAGATAATATTTGGTAGACGAGGAAGTTAGCAATTAATGTTATTTCTCTTCAAGTATGAAATATGGACATTATTGTCTGTTCAACTAGTTATTGATTCCTTCTCTCAGTTATCTTTTTCTGTGTCGGAGTGCCAGCACAAAATGTCTGATGAACTATTTCTTACTCCTCAAAGAAAGAAAAAAATCAATAAGAAATATATTGTAATATTTTATTATTTTATAATATTTAATTATTATATTTAAGCTGAGTTTTTATTTTTTAATAAAATTTCATAAAAATAAAAAAAAAATGAGATCTTAATTAAAATTTTGACAATCATATAAATTAAGTATAATCATCAATAATAATGAAAATCATACACAATACACAAGACTCTTATTTTATCACGAGTATGTGATTGTAATATCTTGATAGTTTTACCTTTAGAATTTTGAGATGCTGCATCTGATGAGTCTTGAACTTGAGACCTGCTATAATTGAACAAAGTTTTTTTATGAACTATAATAAATGCATGTTACACAAAGTCTTCTCAAGTGATCTATTATCTTAGTACGATCATTAATAAAAAAATTATATATATCATAATTTATTATGCGTGGTTATCCTATTGGATCCTCGAGCATTTGAGTGAACTAGATAGAATGAGTCCCTGACATGTCGGATAAGAAATTCTAGTATGTTTTCTTAGTTGGTACTTCTCACAATCAATAAATGTCATTTATATGATACTCAATTCTAGAATCTTTAGGGTGTCCAATGAATGATGTCATGGGCAAAAATAAATTAGTAGTAGATATATATTTAGAGGGGCTCATTGAGTCGAAAACAACACATATAAATGATCTCGCTCAATCTCCAAGGATATCATCTCTATGGTCTTGCAATTCTGTATAAAAATAATAGAATAGAAAATGATGTTGCAACTTTATTATTTCTTAAAATAATTGTTAGAAAATAAATTATAACGAAACTCTAATACAGATAAAATATGTATCTAACAGCAAGGATCAACATTGATATTGACATGTTATTTAATTTTTATAATGCTTTTATTAGTCCATAAAAGAAGTGAAAAGTGAGTGATTTCTATGACATGCATATTCGCTTTGAATCTACCACTCAAGAATCTAGAGTGAGGTGGTGAATAAAAAGTATAGTGGATGTAGTCGTGCCTAAGCTAATAGTACCCAAACAAAAAAGATTGGAGTAATCCCATTGAGAAAGTATTATTGAAATATTACCAATAAATGTGATCGTAAATGAATTGATCTGAGTATATCAAGTAGTATCTCGTATGAACTCTAAACCTGGAAAAATCTATCTTAACTCAATGTGTAACGTCCATTACATATCTTGAGTATGTTCCAATCTTATTGAGAAAAAAAAGACGTTACTATTATTTATTAGCTTCTAAGAGTATGAGTACCTCTGTCAGATCTCCCAACATTCTCATTGTCACTGTATGACGAAGATCAAATGTCACCTTCAATTTTCATTGGGTGATTTTCATTTGTCTCTTATTAATTATAATTATTATTTTATCTTAGGTTTCCACACATTCATAATGATAATAATAAAAAATAAAAATTTGTACAAACCATTGCAGCATTATGTATCACTTATACACTATTTCATGATCACACCTAGGAATTTGTGTCAACACCATTGTGTTAGCCATTGTGGAATCATAGCAAGGACTTCAAAGGAAGTTTTGTACTAGCACTGCCATGTTGGCCACCTCCGTAGCAAAGAAATGACTCCTGAATTATTCAAAGCACATTGGTGGATGTTCGATAATCTCCACATATCAAAATCAATCCAAAATACCAATTGTGCATGGGTATTTTACTGTTACATTGCGGTGGCTCTACCATTATAGAATCTCAGAGGGTGCATCGTCATCCTCACACCCCAATGCCAGAGCCTCTTTGCCTGATGACCTCTTTTGATACATTGTTCTAATTACAGTTATGGTTTGGTATCGGGAAGGAGGAGAGAGGGAGGAGAACAATAAAATAAAAAAAAATAAATTTTATATAAAATAAATAGTTTTGCAGAATTTAATATAAATCATATATATGTAGTTTGGGACATCCCATAAGTCCGGTGCTCCCAATCAATGAAAAAAAAAAATAAAACAACAGAAAATAAATGAAAACTCAATAATAGTGATTGTTAAAAAGCTTTTGCTTGAGCTTTGAGTCTTTTAGTTATGCTTTTACCAATCTGAGGAATGGCTTAAATTATTTCTTCTCGAGGGAAATTGGCATTGTTTCATAATCTTCGTTGTAGAAAACATTGCTAAAGCTTATGGCATTTTGTTATTTCTGTGTAGTATTTATGTGATAGGTTTGTATTTTTGACAAAATGGAAAAGAGTAAGAACGAGAAGCATGTTTATCTGGACAATGTAACATTGGAAATAGAAACAATCCAAGAGGATGCTCGATCAGATGATGCAAGGAGAACAATAACGGAAGCATATGGAAAAGATCTAGATGACGTGAGTAAACTACAACAATCACATGTTTGCACTTTGTCCTTACTTTTTATCTATAACCATTTATTTGAATATGATTCTCAAATATTGATTAATCCTTGGAAATTACTGAAATATCAATTATATTAAACTTACTCACACTTATAACTATTATTATTTTAATAAAAAAACGTATCGTTGAAGGTGAGAACAAATAAATGCAATGTTGACTATTGGATTTTCATTTCATTATGATATTATTGTATTTTATATTAACATTTTTTATTACAAGCATATTTACGAAAACAGTTTCATGTTAAGCAGATTATGGTTATCTTCTGCTTACACTTTATTCCACTTTAGATTCTACTTTATCAATTATTAAAATATAATTATCATTACAATTCAAGACACATAAACAAACATATCTCAATAAAATAATTAATTTTTTTTTGTAGTTTATTTTCAATTTTATTGTATTTTTCTTTTTCGATGTTATGTTAGTGGGGTATCTAATTTATGGACTATCCTAATAGGATTTGTTTGTTATATAAGGGCATTATTTGTATGAGTTTATTGTCGAGAGTTATTATTATTTCTTATTCTAAAGTTTGTATATGGTAACAAAGCTAATTCTTTAGGGAAAAAAACCTTAAGTTGCGTGTGGGTGAGATAATGATAAAAATTTTCGATATATCCATAAATTCTAAGTATCGATATATTCATTAAGACCGATATATTTATCTTTGATTGGTGGTCATGTACAAATACACACCGATATTTTAATCAATCAGTGAAAGCTATAAATCATAAAGAGAGAAATATGTGTACTATACTAGCACAATGCATGCATATTCTCAAAGAGAGAGAAGAGTGCATAATTACTGTGCGCCACTAAGGATGATGTCACACACCTAATATGTGATGGGTGTCACAACAGGTGTGATAGTGGTGTGCCGATAGTGCAACAATATTTTGACATTGGTGTAGTCAGGATGATTCATCTGATGGTCATCAGTCATGCGACGGAAATGAGTTTCGGGAAATCCAAATTTTGGATTTTTATTTTTATTATATCATGTTATGTTTTATTTATTTATGTATATTTTATTCTTTTGATGAGAGCACATAATATGTGGGTTGCCCTAATTATTTTTCTCCATTTTATAATAATACGCTTGTCTGATTTTTAGTATGTGAATGTGAATTTATTGTTTCATTTTTGGTGTTTCTACTTTCCACAGCATTCCTTTTAATATGGTATCAAAGCGAAGTTAGCTTAATCTAGAGAAAGTAAAAGAAAATGTGATGTTTGTGTGGTGTAATCATGGATTTTTAAAAGATAAAGTCTGCCACTATTTTGATCCAGAACAGTTACATGTCATGTAGGTGCTAGTTGTCTAACAACATCACATGATTGTGCCAATATATCCTACCTCAGAAAGTAGGATTTGGCAAGTTCCAACCACACGTCAGTCAAATAAGATTCTGCATAATGCTGTTTGAGTTCGACTTGTGTTTGTGAACGCATACATGTGTTTCTGTAAAAGGACTGTGCATTGGTGTGTGCAATAGCATGAACAAGTGAGTGCAAAGTGGACGTGCGATTGAAAATGTGTTCATTTGACGTGTAACAGATGTGCCGTGCGACAGATGTGATGTGCGACAGATGTGCTGTACGACAGATGTGATGTACGACAGATGTGATGTGCGACAGATGTGATGTGTGACAGATGTGATGTGCGACAGATGTGATGTGCGACAGATGTGATGTGCGATAGATGTGATGTGCGACAGATGTGATCTGCGACAGATGTGATGTGCGACAGATGTGATGTGCGACAGATGTGATCTGCGACAGATGTGATGTGCGACAGATGTGATGTGCGACAGATGTGATGTGCGACAGATGTGATGTGCGACAGATGTGATGTGCGACAGATGTGATGTGCGACAGATGTGATGTGCGACAGATGTGATGTGCGACAGATGTGATGTGCGACAGATGTGATGTGCGACAGATGTGATGTGCGACAGATGTGATGTGCGACAGATGTGATGTGCGACAGATGTGATGTGCGACAGATGTGCTGTGCGACAGATGTGACGTGCGACAGATGTGACGTGCCGTGCAACATATACTATGTATGCCTAGTATGTAATGTTACTGGCCTACATATTGTATGAAGGGAAATGGGTAGTCTATGTTGCTGGGAAAAACCTAAATTGTGGATGTAGTATATTGTTGTGTGGCAGATGTATGGATACTTTTTATTTTATGAACCATTGTGACTATTTTTAATGCTACTATATTTTTGGTGTGTTAAGTAATTTTGGTTGGCATATGAAAAGAGATTATCATAATAGAGGTAAATGATAGAGTCTTAATTTAGTATACACACTGCATGAAGATGAGTCACAACAGAGATATTTATTGAATATTATTTTTAGAGAGAAAATTGAGAGTTTTATATAGTATTGAAAGAGACAATTTGATTACTAGAGTTATTTTGGGGTTCTTATAGTGATTATTTATTAAGACACTTGTACTTACTAGAGAAAAATATATATAGTTTTTCTCTAGGATAATATAAAATTATTTTTTTTTTAATATTTTTAGTTATTTTATTTGTATTCTTACTTTAGATTTCTAGATTATTTAATATACGAGTTAATACTCATATTACAAGTAATTGTATCATATTCACTATATTATTTTTCAGTTTTAAAAATATTATTATAGCAAATAATAAAAATTTGAAAATCATTAAATATAATAGCATCTAACTTGAATTTTTCTAATTTTTTTTGTGTTTTATTTATTCTCAACTATTTTGTTTATTTATTTTATGTGAGTTATTTTTTAAAATAATTTAATTTTATTTTTATTTTTATTTTTATTGATATTTGTATGTGATATCTATAGATTTTGAGAAAGATTTTATTTGAGATTTAACATAAGTAGTCAAATTGATATATACTCTGAGTTTGAGTTTTCATCTAGAAATATATGTTTATTTAACATGGAGAGATTTTCTTTTGGCCTAGATGATATAATTGTCGAGGAGTCTTTGTCAGTACAAGCTCATAGTGAGTTGGTAACTAGAAGACTTAATTATCCAAGACTTATAGTTTATATGGGGAGAGAGATACATCCAGTCTACTTGGACATAAGACAAGATGACCAAGGAGTCATATGATTTTATAGTTAATTTTTCTAATCTTGATCTTCTGATTATTCTTTAGAAGGGATCGAATAGTTCTGCTCAACTTTCGATTTCATAGGTTTTCTTGTATTTGTTTTGTTCATTTCTTTATTTTTGTATTGCATTTTTTGATAGTGCTGGCATACTCAAATTTCTTTCTTAGGTATTGATCCATCTAGGATGATGTATGATTATGATAAAAAATATATATATTTTATTTTAATGAGATTTGAAAATTAATATCATTATCATTAGGAAGATTTGTTGTTGATGGTATGTAAATGTTCATTTTGAAGTTAACTCTTGATGGCAAGGTCGGTTATTTTAATATTAAAATTATCGCAAAAAAATTTACTTAAATATTTGGTGTGAACTATAATGACACTCTAGTGGAAAAGATAGTCTTTGTATAGATTTTTATATCTTTTGTAGCTTCTCAATTTAGAGGATATATCAAATATACATGAAGAATATAATTTTTTATGGTGATATTGGGATAGAGATATATATGGAGTTGGAGTAGCCAACTGAGTTATGAGCATTACAAACAAAAGTAATTTATAGATTATGAAAAGTATTGCATGATCTCTAATAGTCATTGAAATTTTAATTTATGAGATTGTCAATGACAGTCATTTTGTTTGATTATATATTTATATTATAGATTTTTTTTTTATTTTTTAGAGGGACACTAATAACAGAATGATATTGTTGATTGTTTACATGGATAGCATAATGATTATGAGGGATGATATGTTGGAGATTATTCAACTCAACCATAGTTTTTTCAACCATAGTTTTTGATGAATATATTATTATTATTTATGTTGTGTTGTAATAGAGATTTTTATTAATCATGGTATTGAATTCACTTTTAATATTATTGCTTAAGACATGATGAGAAAAATTTTAGAAATGATTTATTATACTGACTAGGTATATTGTATCTGGCCTAATCATATCTTGATAGTTAATATTTTTTTTATGATTTTTCAATAAGTAGTAAAGTTAATTGGATGAGTTGTATTAGATGCGTTTTAACCATTACTAATGCACTAAATCTTATTAGAATTCCAAAATTAAATATGTTTGGTCACGATCACTACTGAGATGATTAACCAGTATGAAAATTTATCGTATGCATCTATCCTATGGTTGGTTTGGGGGGATTGAGGGGAGGGTGAAAAAAAAATTTTAAAAAAATTAGCTGAGTTGCATCATAAGTGAACTGATTACCTGGATCATTCAGAGAATATGATGGAACAAAATCTAAAAGACTAATAGCTGTAAGAGTATCAAATGTATATTTTTTCTATGATAATATGATAATATCACAGAATAAATTATCTTTATATAATTTTTTTTTTGATTATCACTAGGTTTTTTTTTTAAATTTTGCTTCAAGTTATTCATTAAGTTGAATGATATTTTATCTATTATCTTGCATAATCAAAATATCATACATGCATATAATCAACAAAATTATTATCATTTAATTTTTTTAGAAAAATAAAAAAAATTATAATACTTATAATTCAAATAAGATAATTATTTGTGAAAATCTTGTAAAATTATAATTTTGGTGATTATTTCAGAACATACAGTATTTTTCATGGTCTACAATTTGTATTTGATTTTGTATTCGAAACATAGGTGGTTGTTTTATATATATATATCTTATCATTTAGATTATCATAAAAAAAATATATTTGTTACATTTGACCAGTATATCTTTCAATTATAAGGCATTACAAGAGAAATAACAATTTGAAATGAGATCTTTAAAAAAATAAGTGCTGACATGTTCAAGTATGATTAATGGCCGACTCTATTAACTCGTAGTCCAAAAGAGACTACATGAGAGAAAAAAGTAATGGATTCAATATTTAAGTGTAATTTATGAAACTACATTCTTCTCAAGCTTATTAAAAAATGAGTACTACTTTAAAAAAATATTTGTACTTATTAAAATTTTATTTATTTCTAGTAAAAAATATTGGAATATCCAAGGAATGCATATTTTAAGGCTTTAGATACTAATTTATCTTATTCTAAAAAATGATAGAGAATAAAACAAGTACATCTAAATATTCATGGAGAAAGACTAAGTAATTTTTTTTTGGAATATAAAGTTTAAAGCGGCATACATTGAGAATAATTAGAAGAGAGTATTTGATTGATGAAGTAAATTATTTTTTAAAACTAAATCTTTCCAAAAATATTTCGGAACTTGAAATAAAAAATAGGTATATCATGACATGCTAAAAGCCATACATATCAATTGTGCATCTTGGCTCTCATGTTGTAATTCATCTGACATAACACAACCAAGTACAATGACCATAGTGGGACGAACCCAACTTGCTTTCATTTCAGCATGTGTTAGTCACATTCCAAAAAATTAAAATTTTTAAACTAGTTGTGCATGTACCTCAGTGCCCATAACTTTAATTAAAATTGAAATTGAGTTTTGGTTGCATCTTATGTATCCTTAATTTTAATTAAAATTAAAATCAGATTTGAGTTCAAATTGATGCTGAACCAACCTGATTATAATGATAAAAAAATGTGTTTTGTAAACATGCTTAAGGTGTACTGGCTACAAAGTCATTGTGCTTGTGCCTTGGCCACTGGGCACATGATGTGTCCACGCGGCCTGCCTATCACATGCGTGCGTGCGCATGATAATTCCAAAAATATCATCATTACTCTCTACTTAGGATTAACAAAATGAACAATGACATAAAATAAATGTCATCATTATTAGTCCACATATCAAATATCATTATAATATTTTTATTAAGTTTATTAATTATTTATTATTTTTAAAATTTATGTTTTTTTATTAAATTAGTCATACAAGTCAGCGTGTGATCTCATAATAAGCTATTTGGATATATTTATGTATATAACAAACTAGTCTTAAATTTATTATAAATTAAAACATAAGACTCATACAAGCAACAAACATAATTGTTTTCTCTAGCAAACTAATTATAATAAATGAAATAAGTCATTTAACTTAAAATTAATTCAAATTCAATAATCTCATTATCAAACTAAATTTATTTAGTGATCATTACACTAAGGGCCCATTTGATAAAATTGAAAAAATTAAGTACTGAAAAATAAGTATTAAAATAAGTGTTGAAAAATTAATGCTGAATTTTATAAGTATTAAATTTGTATTGAAAAATTATTTGATAAATTACTGTTAATTGAATGCTGAATATATTGTTTGATAACAATAAATGTTAAATACGGAAAATGATATATTTTACATATTTATCATTATTATCATTATATTACATTTTATCCAATATATATAGAATTTTTAATGAAATTTTTTGGTCACTACAATTATTAATTATTATAAAAAATAAAATCCCTAAAAATATATCAATAAATTAATTATAAATTCAAAAAAGAAATAAAAATATTTAAAAAATAATCAATAAAGTCTAAACTCTTTAAAATTATCCAAATTTTTAATATAAAAGTAAAAATTAATAAATAACCAGTTGATTTACTATTTTTTTTTTAAATTAATCATGAAATAGGGTTGGTTAGAATTTATAGTGACGGAGAAAGGAGGAGGAAATGACATATTCACAAACTGAACTATAACATGAATGAGAAAATAAAATATAAATGTAAAAAAATATAAAATGGTAATTTTTTTTAAAAAAATTTGTTAAAAATTTTCAGCCTTCAACATTAAGTATGTCTCTACCTACTTAAAATTTTCAATGAAATATTACTTAAAATTTTAAATTTTTAGCTCCTAATATTTTTTTATTAAATGTACTTAAAATTTCAAACTATTAAAAATTTTATTTTTTAATGGTTTGAAGATTCTAAGTGCATTATCATACATTCACTAAGTTTTTTAGTACAATATTCGACATGTCTCTTAAGGTGTTCAAGTACACTACTAATTTTGCAACTATCTATTATTTTATAATATCTATATTAAGCTGAATCTTCTTTGATTTCTTAAATACTTTTATTTTTAATAATATTAAAATAATTCTAAATTTAAGATTTTCATTTATATAACCTAAGTTTTTTAAGTGTATTAGCAAACTTATGACTAAAGGACAAATAAGTCTCAGATCTTTTGGTAAGGTCGTTGTTATGTATATCAAATTTATTTATTATATTAATTTTATTTTTATTATAATCACTAGTTAAAATTTTTAATCCAATAATTTTCTTATACTCATCTCTCTAAAAACATTACAAGTTTTAAATTTTTTAGAGAGAGGAGAGTTATAATAAGAAAGAAGAAAAAATAAAGTTCTAATTGACATAAATAACGAAATGTAACAATTATCTATTTATAATTTTTTTTAAAAGTTTTAAAAATATATTTTTTAAAATTTATAAAATTTTTTATATTTTAACTAGATGAATCTTATGCTTTAATTTATATAAGATTTAAGATTAGTTTGTTATATATATAAATATATCCAACTAGCTTATTATGAGATCACATGCCGACCTATATGATTGATTTAATAAAAAAATATAAATTTTCAAAATAATTAGTAATTAATAATACTTAGAAAATATACGGTAGTGGTATCCGATATGTGGACTAGTAATGATGACATTTATTTCATATGTGTTATTGTTTATTTTGTTAATTCTAAGTAGAGTAAATAAAAGAACATTAAGATTTTGTTTATAAATCTTCTATTTTAATAATGATCATATCATATATAAGAGTTTTTGAGTTTCTTTAGGAATATGAAATACATAATAAAATTTATATTATAATATTTGATGATACTTCAAATAATAGTGTCACTGTAAGTATATTCATAATAATCATTAAAGAGAGTCATTTGGTAAAGATTTTAATGTCGAATGTAAATATCATATAATAAATCTAATAGTATAAATATGCTTTAAATTTATTTTAATTGTCATTAGGATAAATTAGAAATATATTAAAATATATTAGAAAATCTAATAAATTATAAGAATTTTATCGTATGTGTAAGTTTGTAGACCTAAAAAAGAATTTTCTTTATTAGATATTAGATATCATTTAAAAAAAATTCACCTCTCCCCCAATCCTTTTTTACCAACCACAAGGTAGATGTATACGACATACTTCTACACTGAATAATCATCTCAGTTGTGATCGTGATCAAATATATTTAATTTTAGAGTTCTTATGAAATTTAATATATTAGTGATGAATTAAACGCATCTGTATTAGATATCTTTGGAATTTTACATATTTGATATTAGATTTATGTGTTGGATATCATTATATTATATTTGATTTCCTTAATAGTAAAATTGGTAAATTAATAATTATGAATCAAATTAAGATGTAGAATTTTCTTTTTTAAAATTCTTTAAATTTTTTTATGATATAATTAATTTATGTTCATCTGTATATACTCTCATATTTTATATTATATTTAGATGCATATATAAATTAAGTAGCATATTTAATTTTATATAGAGAAGATTCATATTTTGATGACATGAATATTGAGATGGAAAGAAAGTTATTAAAATACTAGTTTATAATTATATATTTTTATTGTTTAACTATTCTTATTGATCATAAGATTAAAGTTCTAAAAAATACATAAAAATATATAGTTAGTTATATTAATCGATCACAAGAATCAAAAAATTAAATTTATGAATAATTAGAAAACTTATTTAAATATCATGAAATTGAGAATGATAGTTCTAGTAAACCTCCTATTTCGAAGATTAATATTATATTTGGAGATGATAAATTTTTTATCTAATTAGCTAAGCATAAATAATGTGATAGTCAATTTTAGTATTATTAAAATACTGCATTTTATTTTAGATTGATATGAAGAACTTTGATATAATGAATTAGGTGAAATTGTATGAATTATTCTTTCTTATAATATCTAAAAATGTATATAATTTACTAATCTTTTTGATGGCTAACATGGTATTAAAGTTTATTATTTCTCTAGTTATAAATATTATTTTAGATAGGAGGACTAGATAATAATCAGATATTATAAAAATTCTGTTATGCTTAAATAATAAAGAAGATATATGAATGGGTCTTCACTATCAAGTTGAAGCGTTACAACTATATGTAGATGATGATGTATCCAATGAAATTTGAAGTTGTGAAAATTAGAATATGTTAAAGTAATAAAGATAGAAACTCATGGTTTTACCCAAATTAGCAACCCTAAATTCTTCTTTCCTACAATATCTAAAGATGTATTTAATTTACTAATCCTTTGATGTCTAACATGATATTAAAGCTTATTATTTCTCTAGTTATAAATATTATTTTAGATAGTACTAGATTATAATTAGATATTATAAAACTCTGTTATGCTTAAATAATTAAGAAAATATATGAATGGGTCTTCTGTATCAAATTGAAGTGTTACAACTTTATGTAGATGATAATGTATCCAATGAAATTTGAAGTCGTGAAAATTAGAACATGTCAAAGTAACAGACATTGAAACTTAGGGTTTTGCCCAAATTAGCAACCGCGGGTTTTTGGGCTTTCTGAATGGTATTACCTTGAAACTTAGGGGTTCGGGCTTCACCAATTATATCAATTGAATCTCAACTAATTGAAAATTAGGGTTTTGAATTTGAAGCCCTAATTATGAAAAAAAAAAAAACCCAATTATGTCTTTTTTCCCTGCTGAAACACCATGGCACAATTTATGGCAGTGAGTGTGTGATGGTAATAAATGTCAGCATACAGTAACTATGCATCTCTTTTTCCTTTAGAATGCATGTTCGTTCACTGTAGCAAGCACGATGATGTGCACAGTGCACTGTGTTTGTACAGTGTATGTCCCTCTCTCTCTAGGGTTTGATATCCATACAAGCCCTAGAGTTTGTTTGTGCTAGGGTTTTGTCATTGATATTAAGGGGCTCACTATTTAGATGCTCTCATCCATAATATAATATATAATATTATAAATGAGATCACTCAACTTTTGTATTATCACAATCCAACTTGCTCAATTTATATGGGCACCAATTTTATCACCGAGTTTTATTGAGTCTTTATTGATATTTTATGATTTTTTTTGTAGATTTGTATATTAATATTATCAAGAAGATATAAAATATTAGAATATGAAAACTAAACAAAAACAAGATAATTTTTATGTCACGAGAAATGAAGTAATACATTATTTTGATTTTTTTTCATAGGGTAATTATAAAATATGAATTAATATTTTAATATGTATGTTGTGTATCTAAATTTTTAATTCTTATATAAATAAAAATTGGTTTGGTATGCTCAATTAAATGAATAAAAATTATTTTATTATCACCATCTCTGACTTTTGTTGAATCAAAGTTAAAATATCATATCTAATTATATTATATTTTTCAATGGACTGCTTTTCATTATGTGAATCTATTGAATTTGATGAACGTTGAGCTGGTTTTGTGTCATCATCAAAATCACAAATTATTAAAAATTAAAAATTGAAAAATATTTGGATAGGGTGAAAAGCAACAAATGCCACTCATTATCTTTTTGTTGTCCTGTTTCATAATTAAAATTTAGATAGTTGTGGAATAATAACATATTAAATCTCATAAAAATTATAAAAATTAAATATATCTGTGTAAAAATAATATTGTGACATCTAATTATCTAAGAAGTTTGTGTTGTGTGCAAGTATTGAGGATAATATCTTTGTTTAGGTGTAATGACAAATATATTTATCTAAGGGTAGTAACTTAAGAATTTGAAATAGATAAGATGTAACTCCTCTGATTTATAGGTACAAGATTGTTAATATATTAATTTTTCTCAGACTCAATGCTAATGATGTGAGTCGAGTTTGAGTTGAACTGAGCTCGAGTTAGAGTCGAGTTTACTCGAGTCGAACATGACTCAACTCGTTAAAATTTTAAGTCGAGTTCGAGTTGAGCTTACTCGAGTTGAGTTTTAATAGAGTTTTGATTGAGTTGAGTTTTAATTGAGTTTTGATCGAGTCGAGTCCGAGTAGCTCGCGAGTTATCTTGTTTTATTAGTATCCCTAATTATTATATATCCAATTTTAAGAGAAACGGTGTATTGAATATATATATATATGTGTGTGTGTGTGTGTGTGTGAATGTATCATGTTTATAATACTAATTTATTAATATAATTTATCGAATAATAAAATATTCTGTTACTTCTTTATATTTAAACAAATTAATTATTTTTAAAATAAATATTTTTATAACTAAATAAATAATAAAAATGTATGATTGTCTAAGAATAAAAAAATAAAGATATATTATTTATAATATTCCCTAAAGTAGAGAAACAAAATCAAAAAAATAATTTTAAAATTTTATATACTAAAATATTTGAGTTTCTCACGAGTTTTTTGAGTCGAGTTACGAGTTGCTTGACTCGACTCATTAACATTTTGAGTCGATCTCGAGCTCGAGTTGAGCTCACTCGAATCGAGTTTTTACCGAGTTTTGACCAAGTCGAGTCCAAGTAACTCGCAAGTTGTCTCGTCACATTAGCATCCCTAGCCTTACACAACTAAGTAACAAATCCAAAATAGTTATCAAGAGAACCTGTCCTATTTTATCTGTTGAAAAAATGAGAGTTATCAAGAGAACTTGCTTCTGTGCCTTAAATACAGATTTGTGCCATACTGGAGAACAAATGCAGTGAAGCCCAGCAATTGTTGGTCAGGGCTATCTTGAACAAGAACAAATCCCTCATGCTGAATCATCCTATCTTTGAAGCAAAGATATCCTTTGTATTTTTTTTTTCCACCCATTCCCATGTTTTTTTATGCTTTTCTTTTTGCATTGGACTCACAGTCCCACTTGCTGGTATTCTTTGACGGTGGCAAACATTCGAACAATCCAGAAATTTTATGCCCATCTACTCTCTGGTACTGCAACATAATCAGGTCTCTCTTCTCCCTCTCTCTCTCTTTCTCTCTCACCCCTCTCCTTTTTTCCCTCCCTCTCTCACCCCTCTCCTTTTTTCCCTCCCTCTCACTTTCTCCCTCCCATCCCCCCTTCCTCTCCCACTCTCTCTCTCTCTCTCTCTCTCCATCTTTCCTTCTCTTCCTCCTCTATCCATTCTCCTTCCCTCTTCATTCCCCCCTCTCTCTCTCTCTCTCTCCACTCTCTCCACTCTATCCCTCTCCCCCTCTCCATCCCACTCTCTCTCCATCTCTCTCTCTCTCTCTCTCTCCACTCTCTCCCTCTCCCCCTCCATCCCACTCTCTCTCTCCATCTCTCTCTCTCTCCCTGCCCATCTTGCTTTTTCTTCCTCTTCCATCTCCTTTCTCTCTCTTCCTCTCTCCTTCTCCTCACTCTATCTCCCTCCCATCTCCTCACTCTCTCCCTCCATCTCACTTACACTCTCTCTCCCTCCATCTTTTTTCTCCCTCTCCATCTCTTTTCTCCCTCTCCATCTCACCCTCTCCATCTCTTCACTCTTTCTCCCTCTCTCCATCTCCTAACTCTCTCTCTCTCCCCCTCTCTCCTCCTCACTCTCTCTCCCTCTCCTTGTCTTTCTCTCTCTCTCTCTCCCTCCCTCTTTCCCCCTCTCCATCTCACACACACTCTCTCCCTTCCCATCTCGTCTTCTCCATCTCTCCATCTAACTTTGCCTTCCTCTCCCATCTCCTTTCTCTCTCTTCCTCTCTCAAGTTCCTCACTCTATCTCCCTCCATCTCTCTCCATCTCCTCACTCTCTCTCCCTCCATCTACTCACTCTCTCTCCCTCCATCTACTCACTCTCTCTCCCTCCATATACTCACTCTTTCTCCATCTTATTCACTCACTCACTCTCACTCATTCTCTCACTCTCTCTCTCCCTCTATCCATCTTTTTTCCCCATCTTCCTCTCTCCATTTTTTCCCCATCTCCCTCTCTCCATCTCACCCTCTCCATCTCACCCTCTCCATCTCTTCACTCTCCCCCTCTCCATCTCCTCACTCTCTCTCCCTCCTCATCGCTCTCTCCCTCCCTCCTCATCTCTCCTCATCACTCTTTCTCCCTCTATCCTACCCTCTCTCCTACCCTCTCTCCTACCCTTTCTCCTAGTCTCTCTTTCTCTCTCCTCGTCTCTCTCTCTCTCCCTTTCTCTCTCTCTCTCTCTCTCCCTCTTTCCCCCTCAGCCTCTCTCTCTCCATCTCTTCACCCGTTTCTCTGCTCTTTCCCACTCCCTCTTACCCTCATTCCCTCTCCCTCATTCTGCCACTCCCAACCTCACACGTGTATGTATGTGTATCATCTAAGTCTTACTATTAGAATTTTCACCACATGAAATGCAGTTCCTTTCAGGACATGGCAGGCAATGATTAAATTGTATTCCCATTTTATGCAATAAACTGTTGCATTATATGGCGGAAACATAAAGCTTTATCATAGAATAATTTCATGTCATGCCTTATCTACACTATGAACAATCTGTTTCTTAATTTTGATTTTTTATATACGTTTGATTTGTAAATTGATTTATAATCAAAATCCCAATAAATATCTTCTTTTTATAGCTTTTAAGGACTGTTGACTTAAGCAAAATCCCATTGGGAGCATATGATTAAGTGTTCTAAACCATCTTAATGCATTATATAATAGAGAGAAATTTCAATTAAAGACTCTTAAGAGCAACACATTTTTTGGAGAACAATAAAATATTTCTAAAGGTTCTGCTTGCTTTTTAGATGAATTTTTTGATGTCAGTTTTTCTAGTAGATTTGAGGCAATGAAACAAGTAGATAGCTGAATTCTCATTCTCTTGTATTTATAAATCATGATGAGCATTTTTAAAAAAGAGAATTATGTTTTGGTGTACTATTTATAAAAAAATTGAAAAAAAAAAGCAATTCAAGTTTTAATATTTGAAAAATGATGAATAAAATTATTAAGTAATTAATTTTTTGTGTACTTATTTATAGTAATATGAAAATAACTTTATTTTTTAATAAAGAACCTAACTACAAACTATCCATTCTTAAACTAATTGACATTAACAAGCTCGTTAAGCTTGTTGAGCATAATGACTTATTATAAGCTCATTGAGTTTAACAAGCTCATGGAAGGAGCTTAATGAGCGATTGTAAGCTCGTTAAGCTTGTTGAGCATAATGACCTATTGTATGTTCATTGAGCTTAACGAGCTCATGGAAGGAGCATAATAGCTCCTGAAAGCTTGTTACGAAGTTAACAAGCTTGTCAAGCTCGCTATGAGGTTGATGAGTTAGACAAGCTCGTTAATCTTGTATGAGCTTGTTATGAGCTCCAAGAGCTTGATGAGCTGTAGGACCTCGGCTCTTAGAGCTCCACTGAGCTATAGAGCTCATCAAGCCCCATGAGCCCTTGGAGTTCCTAGAGTTTCTAGGAGGTCCATTGAGCTCCTAAAGCTCAATGAGCCCCATGAGCTCCTATAGCTTCTAGGAGCTCATCTAGCTCCATGGAGCTCAATGAGTCCCATGAGCTTCTAGAGCTTCACGAGCTTGATGGAGCTCATCAAGCTTGTTTTGAGCTGGATGAGCTTGCTATGTGCTTGATGAGCAGGACAAGCTTGTTACTAACTCCTAGAGCTTGTTGAGTTCCATTGAGCTCATGGTGCTTGATGAGCAGGACAAGCTTGTTACTAACTCCTAGAGCTTGTTGAGTTCCATTGAGCTCATGGGGCTTGATGAGCTCCATGGAGCTTCAGGAGCTTGATAGAACTCATGATGAGCTCATGATGAGCTGGAGCTCCGGGGAGTTTAACTCATCTAGCTTGTATAGCTTCTAGAAACTCCATGAGCTCCTCGAGCTCGTAACAAGCTCGTACGAGTTCTTCAAGCTTGCAAGATTGTTAGATAATTGTAGGTTTATAATTTATTTGCATAATCAATGTGATGATGTTTATGTTGTTCTACTTATAAGCATCATCACATTATTTGCATAATGTGATGATGTTTATGGTTTTAGGCAGCCCAATGGGGCTACCGTGTCGGGCCAGACACGACATGATTATTGTACTGTGTTGTGCCTGGCCCGGCACAGTTATGTGGAGGTCAGGTCCGGCACAGACCCACAGCACGAAATCTGTTGGGTTCAACCTAGTTTGGTCCCGGTTGAGGTTGGGCCAAACCCCTTATTTTTTTTAAAAAAATTAGGGGTTTTAGCAGCGCGCCGCCGCACGTCTTCTCCCTTTCAGGGCCTAGTGAGCCTCGCTTGTAGGGCATCCGCTCGTTGTGACCATGCTCAATGCGTGGTCATGTGTGCCGTGTCGATGTGCTAGGCATGCCGTGCCAGACTAACCACGCGGGCCGAAAACTTCAGCCCAGCACGTCACGACTCATGTAGTAGGTGTGCCCGGCATAGGCCCAGGCACGACACTACAGCGTGCCGTGCCAGGCCAGGCACGGCTAAACCGTACCTTGCCATGCCAGACACGGCTGAACCATGCCATGCCTCATGCTGGACCGGGCTGGCCCGGTCCATTTGACACCTCAAAATCTAGCTCTCCTCAAGAATCATTCATAATCTCATACTTTTTAAATAATTTTTTCAATTACTTTTAATAATTATTTCATATGCATACTCTTATTCTTCGATCTTAAATATCATAAAGATCAAAGATAAATATAATCTTTAAGTATTTGTATTTTCGGCTTTGTAAGTATTTATACTTTCAACTTTGTAAGTATTTATAATTTCAATTTTATAAGTATTATATATTACATAATTAATATATATTCTTCACAAGTTTTATTAATATGAAACATACAAGTAAAAGTAATGTACAAGGAATATCATAATATTGTGAGTTACAACATACTCATGCATGCCCTAAAGATTATCTATGACCATCATCCTCACCGATGGTGCAAATCTTACACTAAAGGTGAATCATTTGTGAAAGGATTCTATATTGCATTTATCCTAATTGAGAATCAGTTTATTTAAAATATCTTCAATTAATTGACATGTAGAAAAATCTTATAAATATATCTCAATTTTAAAATTCAATGAATATGTTTATCTTGAGCATCACAATTGGAACATATATCTCATCCTTCTGATAATATGTCTATTTACCATGATAATTTCATATAAACTTATCAAAAATCAAAACTATAGTTATTATTTTATTTAATCATCAATATCAAAAATATAAAATAAATTAAAAATATCTATTCATTAATTAAAAACCAAAGTCACATCATATATCTTAAGTTACACAAATCCTAAACACAAATTAGTTTGGTACAATCATTGAATTCATCCTAGAAAAAAGGAGTTTGACAATCATATCCTTTAACTTTAGAGTTTAATATTAATCTTATAATGCTTGCTTGCTTGTGTAACTCTTAGGGAGTTCAGAATTTGCCCATAAGATTTGATAGTTTTTGTGATTTTGCTTGGTGTATGAGAAAGAAGAAGAAAATGAGAGATTTTTTGGGAATTTTCTATCTTCCACATTTATATTCGGCCGACCTTGTATTATTCTATGTAGAAAGTCATAATTTTTAGAAGAATATAATAACTTTGGTCTTCATCTCTTAGCCTCGAGGTCACAACTTAAGAAAAAAAATTATGAATTTAGTTTACATCTTAATCTTTCTATAATACAAAGTTGTGGTACATGTATTGATATTGACTTGGGCCTAATGTCTTTGTAGCACAAAGTCATAGTTCTGTGAAGTAGTTATGACTTCATGTCTTTGTCATATTATCATTCATAAAGGGCCATGACACAAAGATGTGGTCGTGGCATGCTGAATGCCTTCTTTTTTTTTTATTATATAACCATGACTATGTAGAAGTTATAATATTGATAATAATCTTTCTTGAGTTTTATATGACTATAGTGTTGAAAATAGTCGCAGTTGAGAAAGTCTTTCATATGTTGTCAATGATCATGATGCTAGGAAATAGACACAAAACATTATTTCTCTTCTTATCTTTCAAGTGTCTGTATTGCTGTAGGTGGTCACAGAACTAGTCTTTTCTTATATATCATGTTGCCTTGGTGCTGCAAAAATGCTACAACTAGTAATTAACTTAAGCATATAAGTCATAATTATACCTTTCTTTGAGGACAAAAGTCTCAAAATTATAAAATGTTTATGCTTGAGTAATGTCATCTATTGAGTAATTGTCATGGTTTTGGATTTGAATAATTGTCATGACTATGAATAATAATTAAGGTTTTACTTACAAAATTTATGAATTTTAATAATTGTCATATTTTTGGCTCGAGTAGTTGTGACTCTATAATTATTTATAGCTCAAAAGTCATGGTTTTATAATAAGCCAGTGACTATGACATATGACTATTAAGTCATATAAAAATAAAATCAAGATGCTTGACTTGGTTATGATTTTCAGTACTAGTGGAGTACTTGATTATTATAAAGTAAAATTAATATCATAGTTATTTAAATTTCATGAGATATATATGATTGTGATTGTATAATAATATTGTAGCCACTAAACAATGTGTCACATAGTAAAAAGATTATACTAATTAGTTGATAAAGTCATGACGTATAAGAATTGTTTCAATCAATTGGGTAAAGTTTTTGACAAAACAAAAAATAAAAACTATTCAAAATCAAAATTCTATATCATCTACTAAATACTTCAAAAAACATATTAATTTTGTGATAAAATATCAAAACTCACCAAAATACAAAAATCACAAAGTCAACCCATAATATCTCAATTCCAATGTTTACACATCATTATAAACTATCACAAAGTTAACCATATTATATTAAGATCATTTTGTGGAATTTTATACGGAAATAATGCATTTAAAATAAAAAATTCAATATTTAATTCGGGTTTCAAAAATATGCCTAAATTAGTGCGTCTGAAAATAGCATAACAATGACCGTCGTTGTGAACATCAGCCATTGCCATGCTGTTTAATTTTAAAAATCAGAGGCCAGCATTCACAATGCCGGCTATTGAATTTTAAAAATTTTCAAATGCCAGCATTGGAAATGATAGTTATTTTATTAAACCAATGATTGTCATTCTAAATGCCGGCTATTGAACAAGTTTATCCCCGAACGATCATCTTCTTCCTTTCCCCCATTCACCTAACCCTCGATTTTCTTCAACTATTTATTCTACCATTGGCCTCCTCCTCTCCACTAGACCCCACGGCCCTTCTTCACCAGACACTGCCTCGCCGACGACAAGACTACATTGCACAAGCATTTAACAGCTCTCCTTCTGAGGTTTGTTATTTGTCTTATTTTCTTGCAATAAGATTTAGGGGCGTTATGGTTTAATGGTACAAAACTCTGTTGTTTTATTATATTTGTTGTCTGAATGGAACTTTTATTATGTTTTCTAATATTGTTTTCTAGATATTTGGCTTAATATGAGTTCTTCATCTCTAAATACATCATAAATACTATGTAGAATTGGTTGATATCTATCATAAATAATGACTGCATGATTATCAAATAGTTTCCCTTCAATTTCTATATAACTCATAACCAATCGTCATAGTTTTCTAAACTTATAATATCAAATATAAATGGGAACATAAGTTATTATTGAGAACATGGAGTCCCTCTATAGTCAACTTAAATGAGTAGAGTCAATTGCAGTAATATGTCAATAACATATTAAAAATTCTTAATTTGAACAAGAATGAGCAAACAACATTTGCCAAAAATGCTCATTTTGTTCAATATAATCTATAATCATGGCTAGATTAATGTTCACCAATTTTTGAATATATATATATATACGAACATATTTTATGTTTTTGTATATATTTAAATATAAACATATATAAATATATAAACACACAAACACACACACATAAACATAAATATATATATATATATTTATATTTTTATATGTTTATGTTTATGTTTATGTTTATATATATATATATATATATTCATTATGTATTTGATTTATGAGTTTTGTACGGAAATAATACATTTTAAATAACAAAATCTAAATTATAATACTAGTTTCAAAAATATGCCAAACTAGTGCATCTGGAAATAACGTGACAATGGTTGTTGTTATGAATATTGGCCATTGCCACCTTGTTTAATTTTAAAAATCAGAGGCCGACATTCACAATGCCGACTATTGAATTTTAAAAAATTTCAAATGCCACTATCTCTATCTCTATCTCTCCACAAATTAGTGCTTCCATTCGTATCTATAATTTTAGTTAATTATAAATGCTTATTATGATGTATACATACAAATATTTAGGTCATTCTTATACTTATATATGTCTACATTATTTTAGATAAAGAATGTTTTACCTTATAATTATTTATAGTACTTTATATTTGTCATATTTATTCCATTTGAGAATATAACTTTGTAAAATAAAAAAAAATCTGGTTATGCAATTTGTGCAGAATTATATATATTTCTAGAAATAATTCTGTAAAAAAGAGCATATTTGATAATCATCTCTCATATTATTTATTTATTTTTTTACTTGTTTTGAAATAGGTCAATTATGTTTGTTTCATTTATCCCCATAAAGTGTTATTATAATGGACATATAGTGAGGACCTATAATAATGTGAAATATGATGAAAACAAATCTTCAATTATGCCTTTGGAAATACCAGTCGACTGCACGTTTGAACAATAGGGTGATATCATATTTTCAAGCATACCTATTGACAAACAGAAGTTCAACTTAGTTCTCAAGTGTAAGTATTCTCTAAAAAGTGGAAATAGATTCCAACCTCTTACAATATAGAATGACAATTATGTGCACCAAATGTTGAAAATGATTAAAACAACTGTCATTGAGGAAATTGAATTGTTTGTTGAAGTCGTTTGAATACACCGACAAGAAAATCAATCTATTGATGTTGCAGAAATTGAGAATATTGTAAAAATTGACTATGATTGTGGGCCTAACAGTGATCAAGTATGAGATACTAGAGCATATGAAGATGATGATGCTTGCGCTTATGAAAAAGGTAATGATGAATCTGATGAAAATGTTGATGTTGAATATGATGACTTACATGTTCAAGCTGATGTACATGAGCATACATTATCTTGTGATGTATCGAATATCATAGAGGATGATGAGGATCTTGATTAGTCAGCTCCTATTCAGTTAGAGGTGTCAACCGGGCAGGGCCGGCCCAGCCCGGCACGAGAAAAAACCGTGCCCGGGCCCGTGCCATGCCTGGGTTAGGCATGAGCCGTGTCGTGCCTGACCCGGCACGGATCGGCCCATGACATGGCACACCGGCATGGGTTCATTCCGTGCCGGGTGTCCCTCGAGCCTACTGCCTATGACTACGGGCTACCCCACGATAGAACCACGCCCCTCCCAGAAAAAAAGACCGCGGGTTGGGTATGATTGGACTCGACCCGCGGTCCCACTTCCATGAGGTCCAAACCTACCCAGATGGCCAGATCCCCCAACGGGAAAAAAAAATTAATATAACATTATATTTTCAGCCATTGGATCTCGCCTCCAACGGCTAGGGGGGCAGAATCCAAAGGCCCTCATGATTCTGACCCCTAAAAAAATTAAAAAAAATTAAAAAAAATTAAAAAAAATTAAAAAAAATTAAAAAAAATTAAAAAAAAATTTCTTTTTTATAAAAAATTAATATCTTTAATCTATAAATTCCACCCCCCTCTCTTTAACATTTATGTTTTTCAAAAACATAAATTCTCTCAAATCGTTCTATTTTTCTCTCTCAAAAATCTTGCTTCTCTCTCTCGGGCCTCGGGATTTTGGCATTCAGCTTGGATTTTCGGGAATCTCGACTTGATTTTTGAACATTAGAGCTTGACTGCGGTGTACCGTGCACATGACCGACCTCACTACTTTTAGTGGGTAGTTTATTTTATGGTTTTTTAACTTTCTCTCTCTATAATTTCTCTCTCTAGACCAAAATTAGAAAAATTAAAATCAGCCTTCTAGTCTTAATTAAACTATTCTTAAAAACAAAACTTATAAAAAATAATAAATACAACTGAAACATATTTAAATTTAGAAAATGAAATTATTACACAGAGGTTTGAGACTGCTGAAATTTTGGTTTCTCCAGTTGTCTCAACCCAAACTTCTAAAAAATAAAAAACTAGGAGGACTTCTGTAGTTTGGACTCATTTTAATATAATAAAACAAAAAAAAATGTTAGGGGTGAGGATCAAGAAATGACACAGTACAAATATTGTATGAGACTTTTAACATGTAAGAGTTCGTTAGGGACTGGGCACCTTAAGAAGCATGCCGAATTATGCACCAAAAAACATGGACCATTAGATCCTAGGCAAACCCAACTTGGCACTATATTTTTTGAGACTGGATCGAGTTCAGTCTCAAAGTTTACTCCCTTCATATACTCCAGCGAGTTGGGTAGGGATGACATGACCAGACTTATTACATTGATGGGTCTTCCGATCAGATTTTCGGAAGATCCAAGGGTAGTGCGCATCATGCAGACATATTTTCAGTCTGCCTATCGTAGGATTCCTAGGTCCACATCTAGGAATGACATACTAAAGATATATAAGTTAGATAAACAAAAAATAATTAAGGAATTTATGGCATATAGTGTAGTGGTGTCCGTGACGTCCGATATCTAGACAAGTCACGATGAATCTTCTTATGCATGTCTCACCAGCCACTATGTAGATTCAAATTGGACAATCAATAAAAAAATTTTAGGATTCTCTGAGATTCTTCATCCTCATGATGACCCGGCCAATTTTGAGCGTATGCTGAAAATCTTTAGGGAATATAATATTCAAAATAAAATTTTTAGTATCACATTCGATAATGCTTCTAATAATGGAGTAGCGATCAACATGTTTGTTAGGAATATTAGAGACGCACCATTAGGAGAAATCTTTCATGTCAGAAACATGTGTCACGTGATTAACCTGATTGTTCAAGTGGGTATGAAGGTGTGTTCCCCCGCGTTGGATAATATACGTAATGCACTAAAATATATTCACACTCCTCGCAAACAACAAGAGTTTGGTAGTCTCTGTTTGTCTGCGAATCTTAAGAAGAAGAAATTCCAATCGGATGTGAGACATCGTTGGAATTACACGTAGTTGATGGTAGAATCATGTGTTGGATAGGAACACGTGATATCCGATTACGTCAATAGTAAGAGTGACGAACTTATTATTGACGACACTGACTGGGCTTTCGGAATTTCATTTATGAAATTCCTGAAGATTTTTTATGACACGACAAACATGTGTTTGTCGGTTTATACGCCCACCACTTGCATTGCACTCCGGTGCATATGCAATATTAGTAGCATGTTTAGGAAGTATCGAGCTGACCCGACACTTAGCCATATAGTTGCAGATATGGAAACCAAGTACTTGAAGTACTGGTCCACCATTTCATCTCTTCATTGCCTCGCTGCATGCATGGACCCTAGGGTTAAGGTGAAAGGGGTATAAAATACCATGACTTACATTTCCTCGTGCATGAACCTGGAAGACCCACCTGAAGGGTTCGTTCACGAGAAGTTGACTGACCTGTTCACATACTAAGATACTAGGTATGGTGGTGGTAGTAGTGAGACCGTGATTACAGACATTGATACCTTATTCGGAGATGACGATTTCTCCATTCAGCTAGTGAGGGGGAAATGTAGGGGTGGACTATCACATAGGAGCGAGCTGTCTCGGTACTTAGATACCGATTACTGCTCAATCCTATCACATTATGATACTAAGAATCTAGATTTATTATAGTGATAGAAATCATATGAGTCCACCTTTCCCGTGCTATCTAGGATGACACGGGATCTACTGACTCCTCCGGTGTCGAGCGTAGCATCGGAGTCTATTTTTTCTGTTGCAGTGAACGTGATATCAGATAGGAGATCGAGATTACGTCCAGATATTGTCGAGGCCTTGGCTTGTTTGAAGGATAGGGAGGATTCGAGGTTTAGCATCCATGATCATGCTGGAGCTGGGACTAGGACAGGGACTACAGTCGCATCCACTTTGATGGCGGAGGAGTTGATTGTTGATGATGATGATCCATATGATACTGATCTTGATGTTGCGGCTGATGATTCTCATGATATGCCGATTGATGATGATCTACTATTTTTTGTTTTCGATGTTTTTTTATTGATTGCACGATTTGTTTGTACTTTGTGTTGAAACTGTAATTTGTTTGGTTCAGACCTCGGTTTCAAATGGATGATTAGTCATTATTCATTTGAGTTGCTTATGTTTTTTTTAATTTTTATTTTTACTAACAAAATATATTGATTTATTTATTTTTTTTGTTTTAATTTTTCATTTAAAAATTAATAACTTTATTATATAATTATAATAAAATTTAAACTAATTTTATATTACAAAAAAAAAATTTAAACTTTGTTATTTTAATAAATTTTAACATTTTTAAAATTATAAATATATAATACTATACAATATCTAAAATTTTATATATTTATTAAAAAAGCAGAGCGGGCCCGGCACTGCACGGCACGGCCTGCTGTGCCTTCGGGCCGTGCCGTGCTCGGCTTTTTTAAACCGGCCCGGCACGGCACAATAAACAAAGTTTTAATTGGTTGGACTCTACGAGAACAATAAACAACCAAATATGCGAGTGGTGAATTTGTAGTTGGGCAAATTTTTAATTCTAAATCAGAATTGCAAGAGCTTGCAAAGATTCACTCAATTAAAACATACTATGAGTTTGTTGTAGTTGTCTCCTCAAAAAAATTGTTTGTTTTAAGATGTAAGAAGACTAAAGAATATAAATATCAATGGAAGCTACGTGCCATGGTTGTGAAAGATACTAATTTTTTTGTGATCAACAAATATAAAGGGCAACATACTTGTGTAAATCCATGTTTGAACCGAGACTATCATCAACTGGACTCAAAGTTGGTTGCAGCTCATATAGAATCAATAATTAAGACACAATTTACATTGTCCCCTGCGGCTAGGGGTGTCAAACGGGTTGGGTTGGGTTAAACGGTTACGGGTTGGGTTGGGTTAAACGGTTACTGGTTAAACGAGTGATGGGTGAAAAATTAAAACACGAATACGAACCATTTAATAAATGGGTAACACGACATGACTCATTTAACACATCTAATTTTAATGAATTGGGTTGGGTTGAACCAGGTTAACACAATAAACCACTCATTTGACCTATTTACCTGTTTATCACACGTTTGACCTATTTAACATGATAAACCACTCATTTAATAATTTACCCATTTATTTAAACGGGTAAATGAGTTATAAATGGGTTAGCATGTCTCACCCGAACACGACCCATTTATTAAACATGTTAAACGGGTTGATCATTTATCACCTGAACCCATTTAGGTCTCACCCAAACCCATTTAATAAGCGGTTAATCATGTTGGTTAATCGTGTCGTATTGAATTTTGACAGACTTACCTGGGGCTATTCAAGGAATCGTGATGGAGAAATGGGGACATGAAATTTTATATAAAAAAGTATTGGATGGGAAGCATAAGGCATTTAAACACTTATTTGGTGAATTTATCCAATCATATACATATCTCTCACGTTTGTTCTTGGCCAATAAACAAGCCAATCCTGGATGTATTATTATTTGGAAAACAATGAGATATTCTAGCACATGTTCTAGTCATTACTATGAGATGTGATAGAAATAATTAGTTGTTCCATTAGTATTTGCTATTACAGAAGGTGAAAATATTAAGAGTTGGGGATGGTTTTTGGCATGTATCAGAAATATAGTAACTCAACTGACCAAGATTTGTGTTATATTTGACAGACATCCAGATATTATGGTAGTTATGAGCAATCCTCATCTTGTTGGGATGTACCATATGCTTATCACAGGATCTGCATGCGTCAGTTTGCAAGTAATTTTTGACCATTTTCAAAGATAAACTCTTGAAGAATTTGGTCTGCAGAGCAGCGGTTGTGACAACACCACGGAAGATGAATAGGCATATGGCTACAATTACGAGAATTAATCCCGAAGCATGACAATGGTTAGAAGCGATCCCTCTTCTGTTATGATACTTTCACATGTTGGAGGTTGAAGATATGAGATAATGACAACCAATATGTCAAAGGTATTTAACAGTATTCTTAAATGGACTCGTAGCTTACCAATCACTACATAAGTTTAGTTAATATTTTTCTGCCTTAACAATTACTTTGTTGCAAGAAGGAAACAAGGTACTGATAGATTGACATCCAATGAGCAGTTTACACCATATGTTGATACTCAAATTCAAGGTCATGTGGTTAAGGCTGGATCAATGGAAATTGTTCTTTATGATCACATACAGGACTTATTTCATGTAAGGTCTAGGTGGTCGCATTCATCGCCTCAATATAAATGACAAGAACTACATATGTGCTAAGACATTGATATATGGATTTCCATGTAGCCATATTATAGCAGCATTTAGCATCGAAGTTTTGATTTTTGGTTATTTGTTCAAGGCTACTACACTACACAGTCCTACTATGACACTTGGACAAGCTTGTTTTATCCCATATTTAATGAAGACGAGTGACCTATTTATGATGGTCTAATGATCATAGCTCCAGGATCAATGAAACGACAAGTCAGTGGCCATCCTAAATCAACCCGTTTACATAATGAAATGGACGTTAGGGAGGGGAAACCAAAGATAAAATATGGGTTATGCAAACAAGAGGGTAATAATCGGCGGTCTTGTAAGCATAGAATTTAAGTTTAGTTGTTTGTTTGTAAATGAGGCCTCATTTATTATTATTATTATTCTATATAAGACTTATGTACTAGCATTTATTTCTTGTAAATGAGACTCCAAATATTTTGTTGTTGTCTTGTATTAGACTTTTCTATTGAATAAAACTTTTCTATTGTACGTGTGTATTATAAATTATCATTGTGATTAATATTGATAACCATGTTTGACATTTATTCTAGATTTGTTATATCTTATAGACATGACTAGGGGGTTTCATGATGTGGATTTGTCGGATACATCTGTCTTAGTATTATAAGATAGACACCGATCACACTTAGTAGATACAGAGTAGGTACGTAATTTGTTATTTATCAATTACTATTAGTAATTATAACATGTAATTTATACATAATCACTTTTAAATTTGATTGTTTCGTTGCTTACAGTTTCAGGAGATCCTTTGCCCTCAACATCGTATGCGAGCCTTCATGACTATTTGGAGGACAGATATTCAGCCATACATGATTAGGGCTAAATTTTAGGGTATATACCTTATGAGCAAAAGTGTGATTGATTGGCCACTTATCACCACACTCATCGAGAGATGACAACCCGAGACACACACATTGAATATGCTAATAGGGGAGATGACTATTACCTTACAAGACATTACCATCCTCTTTGGCCTTCGTATCCATGGCCCAGTAGTCACTGGCACATGTGTGTTCGAGTGGCGGTGTTGTGCACAGAGTTGCTTGGTATCATCCCACTTGTTGATGCTATCAGAGGAGCCACTATCTTCTTGCAGTGGTTATGTATCCAATTATCCACCTCGCCACCTGGTGCAGATGCGGTCACATTATAGCATTGTTCGTGTGGGTTCATTTTAGTGCTGATCGGATACTTCTTGTTTGTGGACAAGAAGGATGTGCATGTTCCCATGTGCTTTCTCTCACAACTGTGAGATTTGACGGATACGGTAATATATAATTGAAGTAGTGCAGTACTAGCACATACATACTGTGAGTTATGCCGAGCCAGCTTGGATCATAGCCGTGGTATTAGCGGTTGTATTACACTTATACGTGTATGTAATAACTGGGAATGTGTGTTGTAATGTATGGATAATTTATCATATTTTTTATAACGCAATATAAAATTTTCAATATTTTGACAAACTTTCTCATTATTTTGTATTCAGCCATGGTATTGAGAGAGACTTCATGTCGAGCAACCCGATTTTGGGCAACCATGCACAGATATAGCACCACCACTCACTCATGCTTACATGATGCCGATGTCAAATTCGGGGATGATGACCTACATGAGGCTGGCCACAATGGATTACCAGCTCAATCTCCGGCTAGGCCAGAGGTAGAGCCAGCTCTTCCACTCAGGTATAGGTGGAGAGTACCTTTGACACGGGTGCATAACTCATCGGGTGTACTCATCCTATACCGAGATCAGCTAGATGCACAAACTCCTGATCGGGTAATGTTTATATAAAATTATATGGTTCTATATTAATTATTTTCATATTATAATACAATTTATTGATATTTAGTGTTCACATGTAGGTCTCATGACAGCTATATACAAGAGAGTTACTTGATAAGCTCCCATATATCTACTTAGCTGATCAAGAGATCTAGCAGACGATGTCACCACTCATTTGTTTCGAGATTGTTAAGCGGCATCGTCCAGAGAGAGTTCTATGACTGTTTGGTATGCATCAGGAGATACCTCCAGCTAGCTCTTACGGTCAACAGTTGCATGCAGTGGATGTACGTGGACGACACATCGCAATTGTGCGACGTATCATGTACCATACATAGTATTATGGGAGATGCGAGTTACTAGGATCATCACTTCACCCCCTATGGTGGGTCTAATGTACTTTTATTATCCATACATGCAGTGGTATCATTGTATTACATGGTGTTTTATGATATCACGACTTCATAGGGATGATATGATGTTCCATACTACAACCGGTAGTATGGATCTTTTAGTAAGTTAGAGTCATGTGTTTCTAAAATATTTTACTTAAGTTTCAATTATTAGATTATGTAATTATAATTATTTCTTTAGTTCACTCAGATTGTCACTAAGGATGACATAGCGAATCGCTCTCGTGTTGATATCCTTGTTCATTTATGCGACATACATCATATTGCCAAATTGGTGTTACACCAGATCGGTGAAGACCATCATATTACCGGGTGTACTAAAAAGGCTTCGACATCACATGAGACATTTATTAGACTCTTGGTGTCGTCAAAATCATCACATATGCATCCCGTTCGAGGTAGAGGGAGAGGGAGAGTGGGAGTTGATCGCCGAGGTCGTGCTCGAGATAGTGGGTCAGGTCATGATCTAGACAGTGAGAACGGTCTTAGTAAACTTGAGCCGACTATACCTACTTACCCCTCACCCGAGATGTTTATATCCCCACACACATGCACATCACCTTCTATACCCACTCACATTGACACATCACCTTACCTACCCCCACATTGATATAATTCCTATTAAAGTGCTTGTTCCTTCTGATTATCCAAAAATTTATGGACACAATTCCTGTTGAAATTGGGGGTGTGCTAAATGTATCTTCTTCAAGTCTTTTTAATAAATATGGAATCTATTTTTTGTTGCACGTGATATTCTGTGTTTTTTGATTGAAATATAAAGGAAAATACAGAATTTGTTGCACAGAAAAAGGCTGGAGGCAGTTGCAACTTTTTTTTTGGAACCTTGGAGAAGATTGGCTTTTCTGTATCGTAGATTTGATTTGAAGTTTAGTAAGATTATGTATTTTTTGGATGATTAGAACTTAGGGTGTGTGTATTACCTTTAGATGTTGTTTTAATTTATTTTGTAATTTTTTTAGTTTGGACACAATAGAATCTATATATCATGTAATTTAATTTTTTGCACTTGAGATGTTGATGCTTAGAACAATGATAAAGATTTATATATATTATGCAAATGCTGAATTTTTTGCAGCTGCAGGATCTGGTGGAGAGAATGTGCTGGTGGAACAAATTGCGGAAGAAACACGAGGTTAGGACAAAATGGAGAATAGAAAAACTGGGAAAGGGATCATTCAAAAGCCGGTGTTGTGAACGATGGTCACTGGTTTAATTAAATAGCCATCATTCCCAATGCTGACATTAGAAAATTTTTAAAATTCAATAGCCGGCATTATGAACGACAGTCATTAGTTTAATTAAATAGCCATCATTCCCAACATCGACATTTAAAAATTTTTAAAATTCAATAGCTAGCATTGTAAACGATAGTCGTTGTTTTAATTAAATAGTCATCGTTCCTAATGCTGACATTTGAAAATTTTTAAAATTCAATAGTCGGCTTTGTGAACGCCAACCTTTAATTTTTTAAATTTAACAGAGTAGCAATGACTGCCATTCACAATGATGACCATTATCAAGCTATTTTCAGACGTACTAGTTTGGACATTTTTTTGAAACACGAATTAAATAATGAATTTTTTATTTTAAATACATTATTTTCGTACAAAACTCTATTTTGTAACCGATCTAAATAGGTAAGCTCACCCATCATTCACAAACAAATAAGACTTATAATATCATCATACGACTCACCTCACTCATCATTAGTTTCATAAACTTCTACTTTTTTCTTCATTCTAATTTTTTTTTCTTTTTTCTTCCTTCTACTTTTTTCTTATTCTTTATTCCTTTCACTTTTTTCATTTTCTTTCTTTATTTTATTTTTTTTCTTATTTCTTAATCCTTTATTCTTCTTTCATTTTTCTTGCTTCTAATTCTTTCTTCTTTTTTCATCCTACATCTTTCTTCTACTTTTTTCATTCTACTACTTTCTTCCTTCTACTTTTTTGTCTATTCTTCTTTTTTTTAATTCCTTCTAATTCTTTAATCCTACTACTTTCTTCTACTTATTATTATTATTATTATTATTATTATTATTATTCTACTACTACTACTACTACTACTTCTTCTTCTTCTTCTTCTTCTTCTTCTTCTTCTTCTACAACAACAACAACAACAACAACTATTACTACTACTTCTTCTTCTACAACAACAACAACTTTTTCTTCTACTACTATTACTACTACTACTACTACTTTTTCTTCTACTACTACTACTACTACTACTACTTCTTCTTCTTCTTCTTCTTCTACTACTACTACTTATTATTATTATTATTATTATTATTCTTCTTATACTACTACAGCTACTACTACAGTTACTACTACTACTTCTTCTTTTACTACTACTACTACTACTTCTTCTTCTTCTTCTACTACTACTACTACTACTACTACTACTACTTCTTATTCTTATTCTTATTCTTATTCTTTTTATTCTTCTACTACTACTACTACTACTACTACTACTACTACTACTACTACTACTACTACTACTACTACTACTACTACTACTACTACTACTTCTTCTTCTTCTTCTTCTTCTTCTTCTTCTTCTTCTTCTACTACTACTACTACTACTACTACTACTACTACTACTACTACTACTTCTTATTCTTATTCTTCTTATTCTTCTACTATTTATTATTATTATTATTATTATTATTATTATTCTTCTTCTAAAAAAAAGAAAAAGTATATATCATGCTTTTATATTACATAATTCAATATTCTACTTTGATTTATCCTAAATATAATGCCTCATGCAATCCTTTGTGTTCTTTTTATGTTCTAATGAATAGAGTGTCACTTTTTTCCTTTCTCCTTGAAGTCTTTGATGTGTCTACAATCCTTTTGAGCTCCATTCTAATGTCATTTGAATAATTCTTTCACATGCTTTGTTTCATTCTTTCTTTTGCTGTAATGATTACTTTTACCATCTTACACCTCCGTATGATCTACAACTTATCCTACTCTTCGACTAACCTGCATAAGATCAAAGGCATCATATCTCATCATCAAAATACCCATTTCCCTCACTTGCCTTATACATTTTAGATCAATTATATTAATAAAATAATTTCTCCTCGTCCTCCTTGCTTGAATCTTTTTATGACTTTCTGCTGCCCATCTTTCTAGCCTTACATCGAGTATCCTTTAGACATCACTATACATATGCGCTGAGCCATCTCGTTAAAATGCTTGATTTCGTTCCCTCCTTCTCTAGTTGATCTTTGTGCTCATCTTTCATATTTCCTGATTAGCCCTTGCATGTACCTTACACACCAAAAACACAACCAGCCCAACAATTACAGACTTCCGGGGGATTAACATCTCAAACCGAAAATTACAGCCAATAACACATCAGACTAATAACACATCAGACAATAATTATCGCAGATTCCCAGTCAACTCAGAAAATACACAACTCAATATAACAAATGAAGTTTCGGCCAAGGCTTAAACTGAGCCCTTCTTGTCCAGCTTTCCTCCTATTCTTGAAACGTAGATACCTGCAATAATAAAAACTATATATCCATGTTTTTCACCCCCCTTTTTCCCACTGATCCTTCCCATTAAATAAATATTATTTTGCTTAGCTTTCCTCATAAAACTGAATTTGTTGTTCTCTTTAAAACCTGTCAGAAAATCAGAAAACCGAATATCCTAACACATTCTAAATCAAGCAAACCTTATCGATCTACTCATTTTAAAGTAGCCTCAACAAATCACCCCTCAGGACCAGGGTGATACTTTATGAGATGTGATCTTTATCTGGAATTAGTTAGTTACACATAAATTCCAAAAAAAATAACAGAAGATAATAGTTTAAATTCTTATCTTCTTAATATAAGGAAGTTCTTTACTATCCAGATTTATTATACCTCTATACTTTTTTGGAAGGGTCCCATCATTATACTCATTGTCTCCTTTATTTCTTCCATCCTTGGCTAATGCATCTGTTAAGGGATTAGCCTCTCTATAAATATGCTTTATAGTAAAATCTAATGTATTTATTTCGTGCATAATTTTTTCTATTTCATCTTCATATCTCCACATTAATGTCTTATTATTAATTAAATTAGCAACAATTTTTGAATCTATTTGAATATCTATTTTTTTAATGTCATTTTTTATACATATACTTATTCCTTCTCTTAATGCTAATAATTCAGCATGTAAAGCCGATGATGCTTGAAACTTCCTTGTAAAAGCTAAGAGCACCTATTCTTCAAATTTCTTATCACACCACCTCCTCCTCCTGCTCTAATATCTCTATCAAAGCTGTCATCTGTGTTTAAAGCAAAACTTTCTTTCGATGGTTTTTCCCATTTTATACCAATTATTTTAAATTGTTTTGATTGTTTCTCTTTTAAATTCCAATTACTTAAAATGTCTTTATCCAACCTCGTGTCTTGTACATTCAAAGGGTATGTCTCCGAAATCTTTCTAGTTTCCTCTTTTATATCTTTCCAGATATCCTCTATTATCATGTTTTGACCCTTAAATCTGCTTTTATTTCTGACCTTCCAGATACACCTAATGGCTATTTGAGGGACATTATTTTTAATCCATTTCTGTGCAGAACTTGAGACTTTGAAATTCAGCGATTTCTGAAGTCTGCATTTCAGAGTAAGATGTTCATATTTCATTTGCATTTCTATTTCTAGTTTCTTCCATATTTCTGTTACTATTTTACCTTGTGAGAAGAGGTGGTCTAAAGTTTCCGTTTCATTTGCACAACAGTCATATCTAGAAACTAGTTGAATTCCCTTCTTTTTTAAATTTATATCAATTTGAATAATATTAGATAAAACTTTACATATAAAAGTTTTAATTTTTTGTGGATTATCATTATTCCATACCATTTGAACAATATTTTCTCTTCTTGCCTCTTTCTTATTGCATTTTTAGCTGGTTTAAGTGAGAATATTCCTTCTGACGTCAAAGTCAATCTCCACCCCCTACTAGTGAGTTTAGAATATTTCTCAACCAATTCTCTTTGTTTAAGCATTTGAGCCCAAACTTGTGTGCTCTTTCTTATTCTTTTCTCATTATTAGTGTCATCATTTATACAATATTTTGCCTGCATAAATTCAGACAATAAACTATCATTTTCTTTTAATCTTCACCATCTTTTGTTTGCCCATGCTTTAACTAAATCAATTAGATTGACAAATCCCAAACCAGCCTCTTGAACAGGATAACATAAATCTTTCCATTTTTTTCCAATGTAATTTATATTTACCCTCTTTTTTATCCCACAAAAAGTTAGCAAATCCTTTTTCAATTTTTTTAATAAAGCTACTTGGGGGTTGAATGATCATAATATTATGCATTAATGTGCTTTCTAAAATATGTTTTATTAATGTTATTCTCCCACCCATACTTAAAAATTCTTCCTTCCAACCAGAAATTTTTCTTTTTAGTTTGTATATTAAGAATTCTAAATATTCAATCTTGAGCTTACCTTCATACACCGGACATCCCAAATAGATAATTTCTCTTTTTTTCTGAGAGAAACCTGTAATCTTTTTAATTCTATGAGATAATGCAATGGGTTCATTATGAGAAATCATGTATTGACATTTTCTTTTGTTTAGTTTTTGTCCTGTGTCATCTTCGAAGCATTTTAACATTCCCATCAGATTATGTAATGACTTACAACCTCCACTGGTGAAGATCATTACGTCATCTGCATATGCCAGGCAACCCACTAATGGGGTGTTCGTTGGTTGTCTAAATGTTCCTATAGTACCTTTCTCCATTTTTTTAAGATTAACTATTAACATTTCCAAGTAAATATTGAATAATGAAGGAGAAAGCGAATCTCCTTGTCGTAAGCCTCTAACTGGTTTTATTTCTTCTCCTATTTTTCCATTTGTAATCACCTTAACCTATGTATTTGATATACATGTGTATATTAGATCTATCCATGTTTATGAGAAGCCCATTTTACGCATGATTAAGCAAAGAGTGCCCCATTCCATTCTATCAAATGTCTTCGATAAATCTAATTATATTATTATATTAAGTCCTCTTGTTTTAGTTCTTATTTCTCTACACATTTCCTTGGCCAAACAAATATTTTCCATTATCAATTTATCCTTCATAAATCATGTTTGTTCTTTAGAGATAATTTTAGGTAAAATTAACGATAACCTGTTTTGTAATATTTTAGCTAAAATTTTATATATCTAATTACAAAGGCTAATTGGTCTATATTCTTCCCCTATCTACGGATTCTCTATTTTTGGAATGAGAATAATGTGAAATCTTCCCCACTTCTTTCCTATTTCAGCTCCACAAAATATACTATTTATGGTTTTTTTATATCCTTTTTAATTATTTCCCAGCATACCTGAAAAAAGCAATTATTCCATCCGTCAGGGCCTGCTGCACTGTCCCTGTTCATGCCAAATATAGCTGTTTTAATTACTTCTTCTTCTGGAAATTTAATTAACAAATTATTATCTTCAGTTGTGATTTCATTTTCTATATTTTGTATAAGTGTGTTTCCTAATAGGTCCCTTTTTCCATTTAAATTGTTTTTCAAAAAACTTAGCAAAATAATTTTGTATATTTGTATCCTTATCTATCCATTTTTCCTCGTTATCTTTTATGCCTCTAATTCTTTGCTTCGGAAATTTAAATTTAGCTGCTCTTTGAAAAAAATTTGTATTCTTATCACCTTCTTTAAGCCATTTAATTTTAGATTTTTGTTTCCAAAACACTTCCTCCATTAATAATTTTAATTTTAACTTCGCTTGTGCCTTGCTTAAGGCATTTCTATTGTCTATATTTTGATCTAATTCAAATTCTAATTCTCTTTTGGAAACTAGATCTTCTGCATCTTTTATGTTCTTATTTATGTCTCCAAAAGTTTCCTTATTCCATTTTTTAAAATCTGCTTTTAAACTATTCAACTTATTATTCAAAATTTGAATCGGATTTCCTGCTACTTCTTTGTTCCAGTATTCTTTTACCATATTCAAGAAATCATGATGTAAACACTAAGAATTCTGAAAGTTAAAGAAACCTCCCATGGGGACTATATTTTTAATGGTGATTAAAAGAGAGCTGTGATAAATGAGTATATAACCTTGGATCTTCTTCCTCTTGAAAAATGCTCTCAACTTCTAGAGAGAGAATTTTTTTTCTAGCGAGAGAATTTTTTTCTAGAGAGAGAAACTACAAATCTTGTGGAAGAAGCAAATTTCAAGCTCATTCTTAAGGAAATGGATTACTTAGTTAATAAGAAATCCTTTTCCGATTTTTACAAGAAGACCGCACCAACAGTAACAGCTCCTTCGGAAACTCACGTGAAAAATATCGAGGAACCCTCGATAATTTTTTCAACCGAAGATATTCAGAGGCTTACTGAACCCCATAAGTTCACGCGTGTGGGCAAATTCTCACATGGAAGGCCTCGCGTTGATGATATTCATGCATTTTTTGAATCATTGAAGCTTAAGATGTTGATTAAAATCGGACTCATCGATGATAAACATGTGCTGTTACAACTATTTTCCGAAGAAGATTTTCATCGAATTTGGCTAAGAGGTATTTGGTATATCATGGGATTTCCCATGAGAACTTTCAAATGGTCAACAAACTTCTTGACTAAGGAAGAATCATCGGTAGCACCGATATGGTTCCTGTTTCCCTTGCTACTGATACATTATTTTGAAAAATTCGCATTATATCACATTGCTTGTACACTCGGTTCTCCTCTTCTTCTTGATGGTGCTACGGCCACTCTAAACAGGCCAAGTGTAGCACGTATTTGTGTTAAAATTGATATACAAAAACCAATTCCCTCACGGATATGGATTGGAAACAATGAGGGTGATGGTTTCTGGCAGCAAGTAGTTCCAAAGAACTTACCATCATATTGTATTTGCTGTAAAAAATTGGGGCATGGCTTGGAAAATTGTCTAGTTAAAAAAAGAAGGGAAGAAGTGAATCAAAAGAGAGAGGAGAGGTCAATGAATGCAGGAGAGAGAGGCATGTTAGTTAAATACCAAAAAAAACATCAAGATGAACACACTGCCAGAACAGAAGAACAGAATATAGAAGGAACTGATTTGAAATTAATTGAATATAGGAATACTAATGAAACAGAAAACAGGGCATAAAATACATTAGAGACTATAAAAAGAACAGAAATGATTAAAAAGATATCAGAACTGAACAAAAGAACAAGAGTGTACATGAAAAATAAAATTAAAATAAACAAATGATGAGCAGTCCCTATTGTGGACTATTCGGAAGAAGATCCAGAAACAAGAAGTTTAACCTCCCTTTTTACAGATGGAGAGGATATTGAGCAGAAAATAAGATTATTTAGAGATGACATAAATATAGATAAGCTTAAACAAAAAATGGGTAATAAAGAGTGGGCAATGGAGGAATTAAAGATAATGTCAATTCAAATGGGAAGAGATTGGAAAGAAGAAAGAAGTGAAGATCTAGGTTCAATAAGAAAATCAAAAAATATGAAAAAATATAAAAACATATAAAAATAGAACATATGGAACCAAATACACCACTAGAGCTCAAGCTAAATCAATAATTAATGTATAATTATATTTACTGGAATATAAGGGGGATAACGAATATTCCCTCAAGAAACAGATGGAAAAAATTGATTTATATGCACAAAATCACTCTAGTAGCAATAGCTGAACCTATTGTGAATAAGGATCAGCTAGGATTCTACAAAACTAAGCTAGGATTTGACCATGGATATGCAAATGAAAACGGAAAAATTTGGTTAATTTGGAAAAATAACCTAAACATAATAATATTAAAAGAAACAAATCAATTAATAAATTTTAGTTTGAGTCAAGATGTAAATGAAATAATCACTATAGTTTATGCTAAAAATAAAAGAGAAGAGCGAAAAGAATTATGGGAGGATATGGGGAAAATATTTAAAGAAAACAAACCATGGATTATAGGGGAGATTTTAATGTAGTAAGAAGCATTAAAGAAAAGAAAGGTGGTAAAACACCAAATAAGAAAGCCATGATTCACTTTAACGATACTATAAATAAAACTAACTTAATTGAGGCCAAATTCTTAGGATCTTCATTCACATGGTGCAATAACCAAAAAAGGAAAGGTTTAATTTGGGCCAGATTAGATAGAATTTTTTATAACCTTAATTGGCTAGAGAATTATGGCTCTGCAGAAGTGAAACATTTAAATAGAACTTGTTCTGATCATAGTCCACTTTTAATCACCATTAAAAACTTTTCCAATAAAGGAGGATCCTTTAGATTCCAAAATGCCTGGAGTTTACATCATGATTTTTTGAATTTAGTAAAAAAATCTTGGAATATTAAGGCATCTGGAAATCCTATGCAAGTTATAAATAATAAGCCAAGTAGATTAAAAACTGAATTAAAAAAAAATTGAATAAGGAAATATTTGGAGATATAAATAAAAACATAAAAGATGCAGAATAATTAGTATTTAATAAAGAATTAGAATTTGAAAAAGATCAAAGTTTAAATAATAGATTTGCATTAAGTAAGGCACAAACTGAGTTAAAGCTCAAACTTGTAATGGAAGAGGTGTTTTGGAAACAAAAATCGAAGATAAAATGGTTAAAAGAAGGAGACAAGAACACGAAGTTTTTTCCAAAAAGCTGCTAAACTAAAATATCAGAAACACAGAATTAGGGGCATAAAGAATAATAAGAAAGAATGGGTAGATAAGGATATAGATATTCAAACTTATTTTACAGATTTCTTTAAAAATCAACTAAGTAGTAAAAACGAGATTAAAGGAAATAGCTTGTTAGAAAAGATGGAAAACAAAATATAAAAAAAAAATAATAATATGCTAATTAAACATGTAGATGATGAAGAAATAAAAGCATCCATTTATAGTATTAACAAGGAGAGCGCAGCAGGACCGGATGGATGGAATAGTTGTTTTTTTCAAATCTGCTGGGACATAATTAAAATGGACATAAACAAAGCCATTAATAACATATTATGTGGAGCTGAAATAGGGAAAAGTGGGGAAGTTTTCACATAGTTCTTATTCCAAAAATAGAAAACCCACAAACGGGGGAGGATTTCAGACCTATCAGCCTATGTAATTCAATATATAAAATTCTAGCAAAAATATTACAAAATAGATTAGCCAATATATTGCCTAAAATTATCTCAATAGAACAAACCGGCTTTATGAAAAATAGATTAATTATGGAAAACATATGTTTGGCCAAGGAAATGTGTAGAGAAATAGGAACAAAAACAAGATGACACAATGTTATAATAAAATTAGATTTAGCTAAAGCCTTTGATAGAGTTGAATGAAACACACTCTGCTTTATTATGAGAAAAATGAGTTTTTCTGAAACATGGATAGATCTGATATACATGTGCATATCTAACACCTGGGCCAGAATAATAACGAATGGAAAAGTTGGTGAGGAAATAAAACCAATTAGAGGTCTAAGACAAGGAGATCCACTTTCTCCATCTTTATTCAATTTATATTTAGAACTTCTAATAGTTAACATTAAAGATAAAATGGAGAAAGGATTGATAGGTTCATTCAAACAACCAAAAAATACTCCACTTGTGAGTTGTCTGGCATATGCAGATGATGTAATGATTTTTACTAATGGTAGTAGTAGATCATTACAAAATCTGATGAGCTTATTAAAATGTATGGAAGATGAAACTGGTCAAAAATTGAATAAAAGAAAATGTCAATATATGATATCTTATAAATCCCCTCTGGCATTAACTCATATAATTAAAAAACTTACTATTTTTTCACACAAAAAAGGTGAAATTATCTACTTGGGCTGCCCGGTGTATGAAGGCAAATTTAAGAATGAATATCTAGAATTTCTAGTAAATAAACTGAAAAAGAAAATATCGGGATGGAAGGAGGAATTTTTAAGTTTAGGGGGAAGAATCACATTAATAAAACATGTCTTAGAAAGCATGTTAATGCATAATATTATGATGATCAAACCCTCTTATGAGCTGATTAAAATTATAGAAAGAGAATTAGCTAACTTTTTATGGGGAAAAAAGAAGGTAAATATAAGCTACACTGGAAAAAATGGAGAGATTTATGCTTTTCCATCCAAGAGGCTGGTTTGGGCTTTGTTAATCTAGCAGACTTAGCTAAAGCATGGGCTAGTAGGAGATGGTGGAGACTAAAAGAAAATAATATATTATGGTCTAAATTTATGAGAGCAAAGTATTGTTTAAAAGATGATACTAGCAATGAAAAAAAAACAAAAGCAAAAGCACACAGGTCTGGACACAAATGCTCAAACAAAGAGAGATAATTGATAACCACTCTAAACTCACTAATAAAGGATGGAAATAGACATTAACACAAGATGGAATTTTTTCTCTTAAATCAGTTAAAAACTTAATTAGAAATAAGCAAGAAGAACATACATTATTTAAATGAGCTTGGAAAAATGACAATCCACAAAAAATTAAAACTTTTATGTGGAAAGTCTTGTCCAACATAATTCCAATAGATACAAATTTAAAAAATAAAGGTGTTCAGCTAGTATCCAGATGTGAGTGTTGTGCATCTGAGATAGAGACACTAGATCACCTATTTTTAAAAGGTAAAGTTGCAGCTGAAATATGGAAGAAATTAGGAATAGAATTACATATAAAATATGAACATAGTAACCTAAAAGGTAGACTTCAAAAATGGCTTAAACAAAAAGTGTCAAGCCCAACTCAGAAATGGATTAAAAATAATGTCCCGCTAATAGCTATCTGGTGCATTTGGAAGGCTAGAAACTACAGTAGATTTGAAGGTAGAAATATGATTATAGAGGAAATCTAGAAGGATATAAAGGAGGAAACACGGAAATTTTCAGAAATTTATCCTATAGATTCACAGGATAAGAGCTTAGATAGAGACATCATAAATCACTAGAAGCTAAAAAAGAAACAACCAAAACTATTTAAATTCATGGGTATAAAATGGGAAAAACCACCGAAAGGAAGATTAGCATTAAACACAGATGGTTGCTTTGATAGAGACATAGGAGCAGCTGGAGGAGGAGGAGCAATTAGAGACTTGGAAGGAAAGCTAATATTAGCTTTTACTAGAAGGATTTCAGCTTCATCAGCTCTACATGCTGAGATTTTAGCATTAAGAGAAGGTATTATATTATGCAAAAAATTAAACATTAAAAATATAGATATTCAAATAGATTCAAAAATACTAGTTAACTTAATTAATAGAAAAGATTCAACATGGAGATACGATGAGGAAATAGAAGAAATACAGCAGGAATTAAATCATTAGATTATAACATAAAACATATTTTTAGAGAAGCAAATGCATTAGCTGACGGTTTAGCCAAAGAGAGTAAAAAGATAGGTGATCAATAATTTAAGGAAGGTTTTTTACCGAAAAAATATAATGGTATAATAAATTTGGATAGTAAAGAAACTAATTACATTAGGAGGATGAGAGAAATCCATTGAGATTTATTTTCACCTTTACTTTGCTTGCTTTTGTATTTCTAACCATTGTAGATAATGATACAGCTTGTTAAAGAATTTACCCAGCCTTGAGGGGAAATTCCCACTAACACATAATGGTTAAGAAGGTTTTATGGTACAAAAAGTATTCTATAAAATGGGACAGGTTGAGGATAAGGAATATAAATGTTAGGAATGTAAGCTATCTTTTTTTTTTGCAGATATAAGAAAGAAAACAGAGCAAAGCTGGACAATATGGTAACAACAAGCTGTTTGGATTGATGTCATGTTAATACTTATTGGTTTAGCAGTTTATGTCATGGGAGTCTATATATTTTGGTTTTGCTTGGTCGGTCTGGAAGTCTGTGTTAAAAAGGGCTTTTTATGCCTGTTTTAGGAGTTTAAATGTGTCAAAGGTGGTCTGTGTTAAAGGCTGTTATGTCTGTATTATGTATGTAAGTCTGTAAGTTAGTAAAGAAGTCTGTCTCAAAGTGACATGGAAGAATAAAAAAGATACACGGCTGGATTCAACGGAATGCAGTAATGTCTCATCAAGATTAAGTCTAGCAATAGATAAAGATACAAAAGCAAAGAGATAACATGAACAATGGAAAAGTCATCAGAAACGATATGAAGGGAAACCTCTTGAACTATGATGTTTTAAAACACAAGGGAAAGAGGGTATTGGGTGCAATAACATAAAGAATTTCTGGTTGTATGCAGGAAATTCCAAGTAGCCACAAGCTTGAAACAAATATGATACTGAAGATAGAAATATGACAAGAAGATTGTGCATTCAAGGTGATCTCTCAAGATCCACACAAATGATAACAAAGAAGGACAAAAGAGGTTATATTCAAGAAAAGAAAAAGATCTATCTATAAGCATAGGAAAACAGATTATTGGATATAGAATTTTAGGAAATCATTTTTTCTAGTTATTAAGAATGAGTGTAAAAGGGAAAGGAGTAGACGTAGATTGTACAAATGGTATTCCTCCGCCAAAAGAGATGGTGATAATTAATAAATAATATTTTTTTTTTAAAAAAAAGAGAGGGCTGTGATCAGAGCAAGTTCTATTTAAATGTTTCACTTCTGTAGAACCCACTTGTTCTAACCATTTAAAATTAAATAAAACTCTATCTAATCTCGCCCATATTATGCCTTTCTTTTTCTAGTTATTACACCAAGTAAAAGGTGAGCCTAGAAATCTAGCCTTCATTAAATTAGTTTTATTTATAATATCATTAAAGTGAGCCATAGATATCATATTTGGAGTTTTTCCACCTTTCTTTTCTTTAGAATTCCTCAGCGTGTTGAAATCTCCTCTTATAATCCAGGACTTCTTTTCTTTAAATATTTTTTCCATCACCTCCCATAATTCTTTTCTCTCTTCTCTTTTATATTTAGCATAAACTATCGTAATTATTTCATTTACATCTTGACTAAAACTTAAATTAATTAATTGATCAGTTTCTTTTAGAATTTTTATATTTAATTTATTTTTCCATAAAATCTAGATTTTACCATTATTATTAGCAAAACCCTGTTCAAAACCTAATAATTTTTTATAATCTTATAGCTGAGTTTTATCTACCATAGGTTCATCTAATACTATGAGGTTAATTTTATACATATATACCAATTTTTTTATTCTATTTCTTGAGGGGAGGTTTCCAACTCCCCTTATATTCCAATATATGTAATTATACATTATTAATGAATTTTGCTTGCGCTCTAGTAGTGCATTTAGTTTCATATGTTTTATTTATATATTTTTTCATATTTCTTGGTTTTTTTAAAGAGCTTAATTCTCCTCCTCTCTCTCCTTTCCATTCACTGCCCATTTGCATTGCCATCATTTTTAACTCTTCAATTAACCAATCCTTATTTCCCATTTTTTGTTTTAGCTTTTCTATGCCTATATCATCTTTATTTGTTTGAGTTTTCTGATCATTTTCTTCCCCCTCAGTGTAGAGAGAAGTCAAGATTCTAATCTCAAGTTCTTCATCAGAATAATCTTTTATAGGCACTACCCATCCTTTATTTTTCTGTAATTTATTTCTCATATATATTTTAGTTCGCTTGTTTAAATCATCAATTTTTTAAGCATTTCTCTTCTCTTTGTTTCCTCTATAACAAGTGCTGCCTTATCTTCTTCACTCTTATCCTTCTTGTATTCAATTAGTTTTAATTTTTCAGCCTCATTATTCCGTTCTTCTAAGTGAGCAGATTGTGTGAGTTGAGGTTTTTTTTATTATCTAACTATCTCTCCCTTCCCACCTGCTGCCATCCTTCTATCATCCATCCTCTGCTTATCTTCTTCTCTCTTTTTTTTCACTAAGCAATCATCAATATTGTGGCCCAATTTTCTGTAGAATGCACAATAAGAAGGAAGGTATTCTGGAACAACTTGCTGCCAGAAACCTCCTCCATTCATGTCTCCAATCTAGATTCTAGAAGGGATGGGCTTCTGTAAATCCACCTCCATACATATTCGCGCTACACTTGGTCTAGATAGTGTAGTAGTTGCGCCATCGAGTAGAAGAGGAGAGCCCATGATACAAGCAATATGGTATAGAGCATGTTTATTAAAGAAGTGTATCGGGAGCATGAGAAACAGAAACCATACCGGAGTTGACAAAGATTCTTCCTCTGTGGAGAAATTAGGTATCCATTTGAATGTTCTCATGGGATAACCCATGATATACCAGACGCATTTAATCCATAATCGATGAAAATATTCCTCCGAATGTAATTGTAACAGAATATGCTTATAGTCGATAAGCCCAATTATAATCAGCATTTTGAGTTTCAATGAATCAAACCAAGCACGAACATCATCAATACGTGGTCGACCATGTGAAAATTTTCCCACAAGAGTGTGTATATGAGGTTCCGTGAGCTTCTGTAATGCTTCAGCCAAAAAAATATCGAGGGTTTCTCAATATTTTTTGCGTGAATTTCCGAGGAGGAAGACACTATTTGTGCGGTCTTCTTAAAAAATTCAGAAAAGGAATTCTTATTGGCTAATAATACATTTCTAGAAAAATCAGCTTAAAATCAGCTTCTTTTCTTTCAAAAAATGTAGTTTCTCTATCTAGAAATCAAGGTTTCTCTATCTATAAGTTGAGAGCATTTTTCAAAGAAAAAGACTGCATTTTTCTTCTTCATCATCATCATCATTCTTCTTCTTCTTCTTCTTCCCACTCTTCTTCTTCTTCTTCTTCTTCCTCCCCCTCTTATTCTTCTTCTTCTTCCCCCTCTTCTTCTTCACCCTCTTATTCTACTTCTTCTTCCCCCTATTCTTCTTCAACCTCTTATTATTATTATTATTCTTCTTCTTCTTCTTCTTCTTTCCCCTCTTCTTCTTCTTCTTCTTTCCCTCTTCTTCTTCTTCTTCTTTCCCCTCTTCTTCTTCTTCTTCTTCTTCTTCCTCCCCTTCTTATTCTTATTCTTCTTCCCCCTCTTCTTCTTATTCTTCTTCCCCCTCTTCTTCTTATTCTTCTTCTTCTTCCCCCTCTTCTTCTTCACCCTCTTCTTCTTCTTCTTCTTCTTCTTTCTTCTTATTCCTCCCTTTTCTTCTTCTTTACTTTTCTTTTCTTCTTCACCCTCTTCTTCTTCCCCCTCTTCTTCTTCTTCTTCTTCCCCCTCTTCTTCTTCTTCTTTTTCTTCTTCCCCCTTTTCTTCTTCTTCTTCCACCTTTTCTTCTTCTTCTTCCCCCTCTTCTTCCTCTTCTTTTCTTCTTCTTCTTCTTCTTCTTCTTCCCCCTCTTCTTCTTCTTCCCCCGCTTCTTCTTCTTCTTCTTCCACTTCTTCTTCTTCTTCTTCTTCTTCTTCTTCTTCTCCCCCTCTTCTACTACTACTACTACTTCTTCTTCTTCTTCTTCTTCTTCTTCTTCTTTTTCCCCCTCTTCTTCTTCTTCTTCCCCTCTTCTCCTTCTTCCCCCT
>JAREIK010000400.1:34735-74730 GCA_029783825.1 Sapria himalayana | reverse complement strand
TAGTTCGATAATTTGATAGATAGATAGATAGACTGATTAATAGGTAGACAGATATATAGATAAACAAATAGACAAATATACTTATAAATAGATAGATAGATAGATAGACAAATAAATAGATATACAGACATACAGATAGATAGATAAATAAATAGATATTTAGATAGAAAGACAGAGAGATAGATAGATAAATAGATAAAATAACAAATAGATAGATATATAGATAGGCAAATAGAAATACAAATAGATAGATCAACAAATAGAAAAGAGACAGATAGAAGACAAACATATAGAAAGATAGTTAGATAGATAGATACAACGATAGATAGATAGATAGACATATAGACAAGATAGACAAATAGATAGATAGATTAATAGAAAGAAAAATAAATAGATAGATTGAAAGACAAACAGACAGATAGATTGATAGATAGATACATAGATTGATAGATAGATATAAAGATAGATAGATAGAAAGCTTGATAGATAGACAGACAATTAGATAGATAGATAGATAGACAAATAGATAGATAAATAAATAGATAGACAGATATTGATTGATTGATTTATATATTGACAGAAATATAGAAAGACAGATAGATAGAAAAATAGATAGGAATGATAGATATAAAGATAGATAGATAGATAGACATATATATATATATAGATAAATAGATAGATAGATATAAAAATACTTACACAGATAAACAAATATAAAATAGACAAATAGATATATAGAATGATAGAAAGATAGATATAATTATAGATAGAAAGATAGATAAACAGATAGAAAAATTGAATAGATAGATAGATTAATTATAGGCACATAGGCAGATAGGCATATAAGTAGATAAGTAGTTAGAAAGTTAAAAAGATAGAAAGATAGGTTGATAGGCTGATAGATAGATAGACATATAGACAGACAGACAAATAGATAGATAGATAGATAGATAGACAGACTGATAGACAAATTGATAGATATACAGTTAGACAATAGCCAGATAGATAGATAGATAAATAGGTAGATAGAAATATATAATATAAAAATATAGGTAGATCGAAAAATAAACATATAGATATAAATACAAAAAGAGAGATAGATAGAAAGATAGTTTGATAGATAGATAGATAGATTGACAAATTGACCAATAAAAATATTGACAAATTAATATATAGATAGATAGTTAAATAATTATATAGATAGATAGATTGATGGATAGAATGATTAATTCAGATATATAGATAAATATATAGATAGATATATAAATAGATAGATAGATAAACAACTAGATAATTAGACAAATTTATAAATATGCAGGTAGATAGATAAATAGATAGACAGATATATAGATAGACAAATAGAAATATAGAAAGATAAATAGATAGATAGGAAAAAAGATAGAAATCTATATTCACAGATATATAGATAGTTAGATAGTTAGATAGATAAACAAATAAATAGATTAAAAGATAAATTGATAGACATATAGATAGATAAACTGATAGTTATATGCAAAGTTAGATAAAATGATAGATAGACAAAAAAATATACAAAAAGATATATAGATTGATAGATAAATAAATTGACAGACAAATAGATAGATATATAGACATGTAGATAAATAGATATACATATAGATAGAAAGATAGATAGTTAGAAATACATATATTGATAGAAAGATAAATACTTAGATAGATAGAAAGATAGATAGACACACAGATAGATAGATAGAAAAATATATAGTTAGATAGACAAACACACAGATAGATAGATCAATAGATAGATAGACATACATATAAATTGACAAACAGATAGAAAGAAAGATATATAGACAGATTGACAGATAAATAGATAGATAGATATACACATAGAAGGATATACAGATAGAAATATAGATAAATAGAGAGATATATAGATAGACAGATATATAGATAGATAGATAGATAAATAGACAGATATAGAGAGAGATATATAGAAATGATAAATTGACAAATAGATAGATAGTCAAATTGATAGAAAAATAGATTGATAGCTAGACAGATAGATAAATAGATAGACAAACAGTTAGATTGATTGATAAATAGATAGGCATATAGATAGATAGACTGATCGAAAAAAAGATTGATAGATAGTTAGATAAAGAGAAAATAGACAGACAGATAGATCAATAGATAGATAGATAACCATATAGACATATAAACAAATTTACATTTTGATAAATAAATAGATAGGCAAGTAGATAGGTAGAATGGTAGCCATCTAGATGGGTAGACAGGTAGCAATATAGCTAGATAAATAGATATATAGATAGAAAAATTAATAGATAGACATATAGACAGATCGACAGATAGAAAGATAAAAAAAAGATCGATAGATTGATAATTAGATATTTAGATAAACAATTAGACAGATAGATAGTTAGAAAGAAAGAAAGATAGATAGATAGATAGATAGAGAGATTGATAGATAAATAGATAGATATAAAGATAGTGTTATTGACAGATATGTAGATAAACAGATAGACAAATAGACAAATAGACAGACAGACATGCAGATAGATAGATAGATAGACAGATAAACATATTGATAGATATATAGATAGATTGATAACCAAATATATAGGTAAACACATAGAAAGATAGACAAATAGATAGAAAGACAATTAGATATATAGAGAGATAAATAGATAAGCAGATATACATATACATTGATAGGAAGATAAACACATAAATAGATAGAAATATAGATAGATAGATAGAAAGTTAGACAGACATCTAGATAGGTAGACATATTGATAGATAGATAGATAGACAGATAGACAAATAGACAAATAGATAAATAGACATGCATATAGATAAATAGATAGAAATATAATTAGACTGATAGACAAATAGATATATAGATCGATAAACAAATTGACAAATAGATAGATAGATACATAGATAGATAGAAATATAGAAAGTTAGATAGAAAGACATATAGACAAATAGATTCAAGGACAGATATACAGATAGTAAAATAGATAGAAAGATATAAAAATAGATAGATAGAAAAATAGTCAGATAGACATATAGGCAGATAGATAGATAGATAGCTATTTTGATATATAGAAAGATAGAATGATAGAATGGCAAACTGATAGATAGATAAACATATTGAAAAATAAAAATATAGAAAGAAAGATGTATAGATAGATAAATAAATACACAGATAGACAAATCTATAGATAGACAAATAGAAAAAAATAAAGTTAGGTAGATAGAAAAATAGTCAGATAGAAAGAAATAAAGAAAGAAAGATAGATAGATATATAAAAAGATAGATAGATAAATCGACAGATAGATAGATATAAAGATAGAAAGATACACATACAGATAGATAGATATATAGATAGATAGAAAATCAATAAATAGATAGATAAACACAGATATATATATATATATATATTTCTATATCTAGATAGATGGATAGACATATAGACAGATAGATATATAGATAGTAGATAAAAAGATAGATAGAAAAATAGATAGATAGACAACAAATAGATAGATAAATAGATAAATGGATAGATAGATAGGCAGAAACACACAGACATATAGACATATTGATAGATAGATAGATAGAAAGATAAATAAATAGATAGATAGATAGATAGAAATATAAATAAATATATAGACACATAGATAGGTAGATATATTGGCAGATAGAAAAATAGGCAGATAGATCAATAGACGGATAGACAAATAGACTAATCGACATACAGACAAATAGATAGAAAGATAATATACAGATAGATAGAAAGACATATTGATAGATAGACACATAAATAGATAGATAAATAGATAGAAGATAAGTAGATAGGTAGATATTTAGTTTAGTAGATAGGTAGAAAGGCATATTGGCAAATATGTAGATAGGAAGATAGATAGATAGATAGACTGACAAATAGTAATTAGACTGATAGATCGATAGAGAAATAGACATTTAGATAAATATACAGATAGAAATATATACAAATAGACAGATCAAAAGAAAGATAGACAAATAGAATGATAGATAGGTATATAGACAGATAGATAAATATATTGGAAAGTTGATAGATAGAAATATAGAATGATAGAATGATAGAATGATAAAATGATAGAATGAAAAACAGATAGATATATAAACATATAGATAGATAGACAGATAGAAAGATAAGTAGAAAGAAATATAAAAAGATAAATATATACATAGATAAATAGACAGACATATAAATAAATAGATAAATAGTAGATAGTCATATTAATAATTTAATAAATTTATAGATAGGTACATAAATAAAAAGATAAAATATAGATAGATAGATATGTAGACATATAGATAAAAAGACAGATGAATAGAGTGATAGATAATAGATAGATCGATAGACAAATAAACTAATATATAGAGAGAAAGATAGGCATATAGATAGAGAGATAGATAGATAGATAGAAATATAGATAAATAGAAATATAGATAGATAAATATATAGATTAAAAAATAAATAGATAGAATGATAGATAGACATAAATATAGATATATATAGATAGATAGATAAATTGATAGATTAAATGATAGATAGATAAATAGATAGATATACAAATAGATAGATTGATAGATAAAAAGATATATAGATAAATAGATAGATAGTTTGATTAATAGATAGATATATTGAATAAAGAAAGAAAGATAGATAGATAGATAGTTCGATAGATATATAGATAGATAGATAGATGGATAAATAGATTGATACACACATTGATAGATAGATAGATATATAGACAGATAGATAGATACTTAGATAGATAGATAGATAGATACATACATACATAAATAGATAGACTAAAAGATAGATAGATAGATAGATAGATAGCAAGATAGATAGAGAGATAGATAGATAGATAGCGAGATAGATAGATAGATACATAAATACATAGACTGAAAGAAAGAAAGATAGATAGACAGACAAAAGAATAGACAGACAGATAGATAGATAGATAAACAGACATATAGATAGATTACTAGAAAGAAAGAAAGATAGATAAATAGATTAAATGGCAGATAAATACCTAGACATATAGAAAAATAAATAGATAGATATAAAGAAACATAGATAGATAAATAAATAGATAGATACATAGAAAGACAAAATAAAGATAGACATATAGTTTGATAAAGAGTTTGAAAGATATATAGATAGCTAGATAGTTATACATATAGATAGATAGAAAGATTGATAGACACATAGATAGATAGATAGATATTTAGAAAGATAAAGAGATAGATGGATAGATAGAGAGATTGTTAGAAAGATAAATATATAGGTAGAAAGATATTTAGACAAATAGATAGTTAGATAGATATATAGATAAATAGATAGACAAATAGATAGATAGATATAAAGGAAGATAAATGATAGATAGATATATAGATTAAAAGATAAACAAATAGATTGATATACAGATAGAATGATAGATAGATAGAGAGATAGACAAATAGATATATATACATATAGATAGATAGATACATAGGCAGATAGATAAATAAATAGATAGATCTATAGAAAGATAAAGAGATAGACAAATAGATATATATATATATATATATATATAGAAAAATATCTAGACAAATAGAAAGATTTACAAAATGATAGAAAGATCGATACAAAGATAGATTGATTGATAGATAGTTTGATAAATAGTCAGATAGTTAGATACCTAGATAGATAGATAAATAGATAGATAGATAGATATGTAGATATAAAGATAGATAGACACACATATAGATAGATAGATAGACATTTAAATAGTTAGATAAATATAAAGATTGATAGATAGATAGATAAAGAGATAGACAGATAGACAGATTGATTTGTAGAAAGTTAGATAGATAGACACATAGATAGATAGATTGATAGATAGATAGATAGATGGATGGATAGATAGATTAATAGATTGACATGTTAATATATAGATTGATATATAGATAGTAGATAGAATAATAGTCAGATATATAGATATAATGATAGATAGATAAATTGATAGAAAGGTAGAAAAATAAACATAAAGATAAATATATAGACAAATTGATTGATTGATTGATTGATAGATAAATAAACATATAGGAAAATATATAGATAGGCAAATAGGCAGATAGATAGATTCAAAGAAAGATGGATAGATAAATAGATAGACAGTTTGATAAATTAAATGTTTGATAGATAAAAAGGTAGACAGGTAGACAAGTTTATAGGTAAATAGGTAGACTAGTAGAAAAGTAGACAAGTATAGAGGTAGAGAGGTAGACATGTATATAGGTACATAGATAGACAATTATATAGATAGATAGATAGAAAAACAAATAGTTAGATAGAAAGATAAACTGATAGATAGATAGATAGACATTTAGAAAGATAGTCCAATAGAAAAATAGACAAATAGATAGATAGACAGATAGATAATTAGATAGTCAGACAGAAATAAATAAATACAGTAAGACAGAAAGATAGATATACATATAGACAAATAGATAGTTAGTTCGAAAGAGAAACATACAGATAGATAGATATACAAATAAATAGATACAAACATAGACATATAGACATATAGATAGATAAAAAGATAGATAGATAGATATAATGATTGACAAATATATAGATAGATAGATAGACAGATATAAAAATAGAGGGATAGATAGACATATAGTGAGATAGAAAGGTAGATAGATAGACAAATCGATAGATAGACTGATTGACAAATAGATAGATATATAGATACAAAGATAGTCAGATAGTAGATAGACAGATAGATAGATAGAATAATAGACATTTAGTCATATAGATAGATACATAGAGAGATAATCAGATAGAGAAATATACAGATCGACAAATATTCATATAGTTACATTAATGGATAGATTGATAGACACATATATAGATAGATAGATAGATAAACAAATAGATAGATAGATAGATACATAGATAGATAGACAGATAAGCAGCTACTTAGACAAATAGACAGATAGATATATAGATAGATAGATACACTTGTAATTAGATAGATAGATAAATAGATAGATTGATAAATAGAATAAAAGATAGATATATAGATACACCTATAGATACATAGATAGAAAGATAGCTAGATAGATAGATAGATAGATAGACAAATAAATAAATATATCGATAGATGTATAGATAGATAAATACATAGACAGAAAGATAGATAGATAGATTTATAAATAGTCAGATTAACTGATTGACAAATTGAATGATACACAAATTGATAGATAGATAAATAGATAAATAGGTAGTAGATAGATAGATGGATAGAAGGATAGATAGATGGATGGATCGATGGATCGATGGATAGATATAAAGTTGGATAAATGGAAATATGGATATATGGATATTTGGATAGATGGATAAATAGATATATAATAAATGGAAAGATGGATAGATAGAAAAATAGATAATTGGATGGATACAATGATAGAAGGATGGATAGATGAATAGAAAGAAAGATAGATAGGTATATAGATAGATAAATAGATAGTTAGATAGATATATAGATAGACAGACAAAATGATTTTTTGATTGATTGATTGTTTGAATGATTGATAGGCATACATAGAGAATGATAGCTAAATAGATAAATATATAGATAGATAGACATATACCTAAATAGATAGATACACAGATAAAAAAATAGACTGATATTTAATTAGATATATAGATAGGTAGTTAGATAGATAGATAATTAGTTAGATACATAGATAAATAGATAGATAACAACTAGATAGAAAGGCATATTGATAGATAGACATATTCAAACATAGATAGACAGATTGATTGATTGATTGATATAATGAAAGATATATAGATAGAAAAAATAGTTAAATAGAAAGATAGATATATATATAGAGTGATAGATAGATAGATACATAGATAGATAATTTATATAGATAGATAGATATATAGATAGATATAGATAGATATATATATATATATGCAAATAGATAGACAAACAAATATGTAGATAGAAATATCGATAGATAGACTCATAGACAAACAGATTGATTGATTGATTGATATATTGAAAGATTGAAAGATAAATAGATATATTGATTGATTCATAGAAAGATAGATAAATTGATAGATTAGATACAAAGATAGATAGATAGATAGATAGATTGATTGATTGATATATAAATAGATAAATTTATATATAGAAATACACTTAGATAAATAGATAGATTGGTAAAAAGTTAGATAGATTGATAGATAAATAAATAAATAAATAAATAATATATATAGGTAGATAGATAGATAGATAGATATATATATATATATATAGAAAGATAAATAGATAGATCAATATATATATATATATATATTGATACATAAATAGATAGATAGAGAGAGAGAGAGATACATAGTTAGATATACAAATAGATATATAGATTGATGAATTATAAATAATTAGATGGATATATTTATAAATAGATAGATAGATATATAGAGAGATAGATAGATAGATAATTAGAGAGAAAGATAGATAGATAAATACAATATATACATAGACATATAGATATATACAGAGATAGACTAACAAATAGAAAGATAGATCGATATATATATAGATAGATAGATAGGTAAATAGAAAGATAGATAGATAGATATAGATATTGATATTAATAAAGATATATAGAAAGATAGATAAACAAATAGATAGATTAACACATCAACACATTGATATATAGACAAATAGATAGATAGACAGATAGATAGGTTTGTTTGAGAGATAAAGATATAGATAAAGAGTTAGATAGATAGTTACATAGATAGATCTATAGACATATAACCAAAATGACACATAGATAGATAGATAATTAAATAGATAGATAGATATATATATATATATATATATATATGTATATAGGTAGACTAATAGATAGATAGATAAAAAGTCATATAGTTACATTGATAGATTGACAAATAGTTAGATAGATAGACAGATATATAGATTGATAGATAGATAAATAGATAGTTAGATATATAAATATAATTATAGATAGATATTTAGAGATATAGATAGATATATAGATAGATATGTAAATAGTTAGATAGGTTGGTAGCTAGATAAAATGATAGATATATAAATTGATAGATATAGATATATATATATATATATAAATTGATAGACATACAAATAGATATATAGATATGTAAAATTATAGACTAACATATAGATAGATAGTTAGATAAAGAGATAAACAAATAGATAGATAGATAGAGAGACGGATGGATAGGTATATAGATATATAGATAGATAGACATATGCATAATTTGATAGAGAGAAAGATAGATAGATAATTAGGTAGATAGATTAATAAATAGAATGATATATATATATATATAGATTGATAGATTGATAGATAGCTAGAAAGATAGATGTATAGATTGATAGATAGACAAATAGAAAGATAGATAGATAGACAGATAGATAGATATATATATATAAAGACAGATAGATAGATAGACAGATAGTACTACTAAAAATCACTGAATTACCGACCAAATATTTGGTCTGTAATTAGTTTTTTTTTGTCGGTAAACCAATTAGCGACCATTTACCGACCAAAAAAATTAGTCACAGTTTTGCTCGTCACTAAATATTTTACCTATGAAAAAAATATTCGGTTGGTAAATTATCGACCATTTATCAGTCCTCTACTAATGATGATTTACTAAATAAATTCTGAAAATTTACCGACCCAATAAATAATGTCGGTACTTGTCTCCAATTGGTCTATAATTAACGATCATTTACATACCAATCACCGACATATAATTACCAACTAAATTCCATCATTTTCTACCCAAAAGAATTAAGTCAGTAAATGGTCTCTAAATGGTCGATAATTAACGATCATTTAAAGACCATTTACTAACAAATAAATTCCATCTAATTTTCAACCACTTTCTGACCAAAATAATTTGGTCGATATATGGTCACAAAATCGTCGATTAAGCCTAAAAAATTGTGACAAAAAACTGACCAAGATCTTTTAAAATCATTGTTTCGTAATTGTTCTCCAAAGGTATTACTGACCATTAGGAGATCTTTTACCGGCCATCGATAATAAAAATTTTGGTTGGGTTGATTTCAATTCGGTCAGTAATTACCGAATAATTTTTTTTAGCAGTAATTCTGCAGTTGCTGTAGAAACTGAAACAAAAAAACACAACAAAACAACAATTTTGGTTCCAGTTTTGATTCAGTTCTTGCAGAAACATTTAAAGATAAAACAACAAAATAAAAATCCAAATAACTCAGGCAAACAACTATATATACTGCATTTATATATTAAAAACATCAAGATAAAATAAAAAGTTAAAATCCAAAATCAAAGTTTAAGGAATTGAAAAAAAATGTGTGTAATACACTCAATCATTCAACCTAGTTTCATAATCATTATGATGCAACATTTCTGGTCCTCACGGTGAGATTTTGGGTATTGGGATAGAACTTTTTGTTGCTGCCACTCCTGATGTGGTTGCTGCAAGTACTATTGTAGGTGATGGAGTAGATGTTGTAGCTAGAGTATTTCCGAACAATCTGAGGTAGATCATCAGGGTTGAACTATAGTTCTCCCTCCTGAAAATTCTTTATAAGCCAGTAAATATGGATATGCAACTCATTCATATCATCCTCATAATAGATAATGCGTCTCTCGGTATCGACCAATTGAAAATGTATCGAATTTTGCATCTAGTCCTAAAATTCCTCCATCTTCAAGAACAAATTCAAAACTGGTCCTGAAAATTCAGCATCATATTCTGGTTGTCTATGTGAGTAGAATGATGATGTCGACGAACCGACGCCATAGATGAGTATCTTCTCCATGCTATCAACCGCTGCATACCAAATCTGATTCGCATCAATTGGTGGAGTTAATGAATGAGAACTACATATTGCACCATCACTTGAACCAGAAATAGACTTGGAATATGGTTGAGTCGCAGCAGCTAACAATTCCTCATATCCCGCCTAATAAAAATATACTAAAAGTTTTTTAATTTATATTCAAACAAAAAAAGGAAAATTAATTTTTTTTATTTAAACTTACATTTACTGCACGAGATCCTGATCAATGAAAATCTGATCATCATAAACCTTCGTGTGCATGTATATGAATAGGCGAGGAGCACTATGCTTCTTACCCTCCTTGGTGTCTATAATTACACACAATACATACATTAAGTTTATTGAAAATAAATTTCTTATGAGAAATGAAATTTAGGCATAATTGAATACAATTCATTAGTAATAAATATAAAAATTATAAATAAGAAATAATACCAATGCTCATTGTGTTCATGCATAGAGCAAGATCCACAAGTGTGTGTAGACATGCCACTACCTCCCCAGCCTGCTCTGAGTGATGATTGCCGCTCTATTTAGTACATCTCTTCTTATAATATGGATCTTCCCATCTGTTTTGCCACTCCTTGAAAATATGATCTGGGACACTCAAATTTTTTTCTTTCTTCTTCAGTCATTTATCTTTGATCTCCTACACCGTGTCTTTATACCGACTGGTAGCATGTTTGTAGAACACACTTTTGACCGACTCCTTTAGCTTAGTTCACTTGTAAACATTCTACAATTATAAATAAATAATTTTTAATTAGTGAACAAAAGAATAAATAAAAGATATCAAAATTTTTAGGTAGTAATATTTAAATTAAGTTCTCTCCAAATCATCAATTGGTCTCTATGTGTGAGTGACTTTCAATTATCTCTTTTAAGTTCAAAGGATTTCATGAAAATTATTTTCAGAACCCTTGAAAAGGAACTAGACGACACTAACTTCATCCTATAACAAAAAATTATTAGCAAGTAAGAAATAAATTAATAAATTGAGAAATAATTTGTTAAGTTTTATATCTTATGGATTATCAATTTTCGGATCAAACTGAGCAATAGAGAGAGTCTCGTCTGTAGGGTTCTCTAAGGAAGAGTCTCCAACATATTCATCCTCTCACTACTATCCCTTCCACGTCTCTTGATCATTCATCAAAATATCAGGACCATTTTGTGGATCAGTCAGCTAATGCTGCTGCTGTGGTACATTCACAACCTTCTCTGTTTGTTGTGGCATCTCTTCCACCCATGACCCTCTACCAGTTTCGGGCATACCAAAGGCCGTGCTGCCTATACCATAACTTGTACAATCTTGCAATGTGCTGCCTCTACCTCATCCACGTGCCATACCTGTAAAAAATACATAATGCAATGAAAATAAACAAAAATGATTAGCTCACTATCTACTCATTCTCACCAGAATCATCCAAATCTTGTTCATCTTCTTTTTCAGATGTAGTAACACCATTTCAAACTCCTCTTCATCACTCATTTCTTCCTCATAATCAATTAAATTTTCATTAACATCTACATCCCCACTTGTATCGATCTTAGAAAATGCAACTAAAAGGATATCTTCGTCACCCACATCTTTGATTATAACATCATTGTCATCAATTTGAAAAGCTAGTTCTATGAAATGAGTACTTGGTGATGCGGTTATGTTAATTTGAGCCATTGCTTTTATCTTTCACATAGCTTTCCAATCCTTTCTAGGACCAGTACGACACAGATATCCACAAAATAAACCTGTGATGCTTGTACTGCTAAGAAAAAAGATTCATACTTGTTGAATCATTTTTTATCGTTCTTGTCGACAAGTTTATATTGATGATGGAAAATAATACCAACAAGTGGTGTTGGATCGAACCATTCACATTTGAATAACACAGTTTTTTTAACTGGAAGGTCTTCAAATTCTAACTCGATCACTTCGACACGGGTCCTTTAATAGTCATATTTGGTTTCTTTGTACACAGGTCCTTTAAGGCATACCCCAATATTATCTATTGCCCGACAGCTACCATACAATTTTGTGTGAATTTTAAAACCATTCACACTATAACCATTGTACATTTTAACCTCTCTTAGGAGACTTCGTGCTATACATCTAAGATAATTATTAAAAATTTTATTAGCATGATTATGAACCTATAATCAAAATTTAGGTGGATTATTTAGATTACAAATATAAATTTTTATTATAACAATACAATTATTTTGTGATTTTAATTAAAAATAAACATACGTATTTTTCAAAAAATGATGGAAATTCTTTATTCGTCATGACATTGATTGCTTTTTCATTCATGTTTGAAAACTCTTTCATTTATCTGTAACAAAATCACTAAAAAAAGAAATTAAAAATAATTGATACAATGATAGGAAATAGTAAATTATAATGCGTAATATATATTATTTGACTATTAGGAAATACTTACTCAATGAATGGTTAAATCTCTGGACAATTCATTAGGCCATATAGATGAGCTACAGAATATTCATAGTTTGTTAGATACCTTTTCTCTTCAGAACCAATTTCTTTACGCGGAGACTTGAAAATTTCAAATAATTCATTATCCACATTGTCATAATGATAAACCTCATTCCACTTTTCCTTAAATGGAAGAGTTGGATCTCCTTCTTAGAAATAGAATGATGTGAATTTTGTAGCCTCATCCATAATATAACCTATTGATATAGAACCCTTAGCCTAATCCTTTTTCATTATTGTATACTTTATTTTCCTCAAGTATCTACAAAAAGATTAGTGAAAATTACAAGTCATTTTTGTGTGTATATAAATTTATATATAGAAAAAGAATTGGTTTAGTGAATTAATATTACTTTTCTGAGGGATACATCCAACGATAATGGACAAGACCAGCAATCCAAGCTCTGTAAGCCAAGTGCACTGGAAGATGTTCCATTGAGTCAAAGAAATTAGGAGGAAAGATTTTCTTAAGATTACATATGATAACTAGAATTTGTTCATCCAAATTCCTCAACTCCTCATTAGTCAATGAAGAAGAAGTCAGTTTCTTGAAGAATAAAGAAATCTTAGTTATCAACTCCCATATTATATTAGGCAGGAATTCTCAAAGAGCAATTAGTAACAACCTTTGCATTAATACATGACAATCATGACTTTTCATGCCAAACATCTTAATTTTTTTCGTATCCACACATCTCCCCACATTAGAACCATACCCATCTAGAAATCTAAGTGTTTTTACCCACTCCAACACAACCTTCTTCTGTGATTTATTCAGAACAAATGGCACATCAAGATATTTATTGGTGACAAGATTTTTAGGAAATTAAGGACAACGACAATATTTATTCAACTTATCTCTTTAATTGTAAGTGTCCTTAGTTTTCCCTGGAATATTAAATACTGTATTAAAAATATTTAAAAAACCTTCTTCTCGATATGCATAACATCAAGATTATGCCTAAGCAACTGCTCACTGCAGTAGGGAAAATCCCAAAAAATACTTCTCTTATTCCACCAAGAAGTCTTAGATATAGTTGCATTCACAACCTCAGCATCAGAATTTATCACCTTCCTCAACCCTTTATTATTCAATTCCCACAGAATATCATCCCCAAATCTAACTGCCAAGAATTATTTAGTAACCTTTCTCTTCTTAATGTAGTTTTTGGCGTTACGTCGATACTGATGATTAATGGGCAAAAATATCTGATGGTTGTCGAACCATGACTATTTATCGCTCTTAATTAATCTAAAAGTATCAGAATCTTCCATATAATGAGGACATGCCAAGATACTAGTTGTACTCTACCTAGACATCATAGGATACGCTAGAAAGTCTATTATGGTCTAGAAGAGGGTAGTGCATATTTAAAAATTTTACCTTTTGAAAATATCATAAGTTTGAATCCCAACACCCCAAAGACTTTCAACTTCACTATCAATGGCTGCAAGAAAATATCTATCGCCCCTTTGGATTCGTAGGCCCCGACACTACCATAGTCAAAAACATAAATTGCTCCTTCATACATAAGTTTGGAAGAAAATTATACGGGGTCACCACCACATGCCACAAAGAATATTGCTATTCAGATTGACTAAACTACTTAAAACCCTCAACAAATAAACCTAGGCTAACATTTCGAACTTCAGAAGAAAAATCATGAAAATACCCATCAAAATATTTCAATGCAGAAGCATCAGAGGGGTGACACATCTTACCATCCTCCATATGATGCTCTGAATGCCGCCTCTTTTCATTAGCTATTGCGGTTGATGCATACAATCTCTACAACCTAGGTGTTATTGGAAAATAGTCATCTTATACAACACCTTCAACTTACGTATATACAATCTATTTCAAGAACCCATAAACCTTTACTTGTACCGAGCATGCCCACATATTTTAAAACTGTAAAGGTCAATGTTATCACCACAATATATCATTCAGTTGTTCACACAGTAATGAATGAACTGTACTGGTAATCCCAAGCCTCTAACTAACTTCTTCTTGCTATAAAAATCCAGTGGCATTAGATTATCTTATGGCAATAATTCTTATATGAATTTAGACATATCATTAAACCATCCCCATGAACACCCGTGTCTGCACTTTATTTCTAACATCCACACATCTATAGAAAGTTGAGTATACTTAGAATTTTCCTCATATACAGGTTTATCTCCAGCTCAAATCATATCATAGAAATTCCTTGCCTCGTCATTGGGTTGCTCTTTCGAGTTGAATTTAGGATAAGCAGCAACAAAAACCATTTTATAGTATGTAGTATGATTAATATTATCCAAGACCATCAGATCAGTTTCACTTACTAACACCCATACTAAACTTGAATACCTCTGGTGGACTTGCTTCTCACCATGGTATATCGAAACATAGTAATATACCACAAAAAAATTTCTATACAAATGCATCTTCACAGTCTCAACATTAAAAAACTTTTTATTCTGACATTTAAATAAAGTGCAAGGATATCAGATATCTATCCCACCATTTACACACTCGAGATGCCTTAGAGCAAACTCAACAAATTCATCAACTTTATGCCCCCATTCATTAAAGAACATTCCATTGACTATTCAACCCTTGTACATCCATTCACGACCGATACATGACTAGTTAATAAATTCATTTGATTTAACAAATGCAATTGTCTCTAATTATAGTTATATAGATTTATAAATACATGTATTTAGATATACAAATATTTATATATAGTTATCCAAATATAGTTTAAAATAATGTTGTATGTTGTTATACATGTAATTATAAATATAGTTACAAGTGGTTATACATATAGTTACACATATAGTTAAACATATATTTATACATGTAGGTTTATATATTTGTTCATTTAATTTTATATAATTATACATATAGTAATGTATAGGTATGGATATAGTAAAATACTTTTTTTATATACAACTATATACGAATATATAGTTGTAAATTTAATATTTAAATATAATTATGCAATAAACTCTTAAAGTTATACACATAGAAAGATACAATTATTTATAATTATATATTATTTTACATATAATATATATAGTTATAAATAGTTATATATAATGAAACATATAGTTATATATAGATATATTTATACAAGCAGTTATAAGTGGTTATACATAAATATAAACAATGATATAAAAACTATTTTGTTTTAATTATATTAATACATAAATGTATATATAATTACAAATATAGTTTATATAATTATATAGACATTTATTTAGTTATACAAATATTTATATATAATTATATACATATAGTTTAAAATTATGTTGTATGTTGTTATAATTGTATTTATAAATATAATTACATATGGTTATACAATTAGTTACACATATAGTTAAACATATATTTATACATGAATGTATATATATTTGTTAATTTAATTTTATATATTTATACATATAGTAATGTATAGGTATAGATATTCTAAAATACTTTTTTATATATTAGTATATACATAAATGTATATATAGTTACAAATATAGTTATATATAATTATATAGACATTTATTTAGTTATACAAATTGTATAATAATTTAATATTACATAATTGTTATATAAGAAAACATATAAATGGATAGTTTAATGTATATTTTGTATAAGTATTTATAAACAATTATACATATGTATAAATATTTAAATATAAAATTATATGTTTATTTAAACATATCAATGTGTATTTATAATATAATAAGTCAATATATATTAAAGTATAGACATTTATACATAATATCATTCGATTATATAAATGTATAAAAGTTTATATATACTATTATAGACATTATTTAAGATTAATATTAAATAAAAGTATGATTTACCATAAATTATAATATATATTCAAGTATAGATATTCATACATAATGTCATATGATTATATTAATATAAACCATTAACATTAAGATTATTCAGATGCAAATATCATGTAATAGAAATCAAAATCACTAAAACCCTAAAAATATAAATAGCAGATGAACAAATTTTAAAAAATGATTAATTATAGATTAATTAATTGTGTCGAGTCAAAATCATATTAGGTTAAATGAAAGCGAAGCAAAAATTAATAAATTAGGAGCAGAAAAAAAACATAATACCTGAATGTACAAAAAAATGAAATTCCATATGTCTATGTATAATTCAGAGAGACAGAGATGTGTATAAGCAATTTGAAGGAGAAGAACAAAGAAAAAATTACCAGTATTCAGAAGAAATATCAAATTTATGTGATTTCATGCTTACAGTTGGCTCAGATTCGGAAAAACAACGGAGTTACGATGATTTAATGTTATAATGATTTAGCAAAAATTTTTCAAATCAAAAAATTAAAACATTGAATTACTGACCAAAATTATGGTCAGTAAAAGATCGGTGAGAATAAATTTATAAGTATTTGGAAGTTTAATTTACCTACCAATTTTAAAGGTAATATGTTTTGGTCATTTAATGGTCGGTAATTAGTTGGCAATTTCTATTTGCTATTTCTCTCTTAAATTATCGAGCAATTTCCAACGAAAAATATTTGGTCGGAAGGTATGGTCGATATTCGGTTGAGAAATAGTCAATAATTACCAACCTAAATATTTGGTCAGTAGTTCGTTGGTAATTACAACGTTATAAATATATTGAATAACCACTTTACGGACCATTTTTAATGGTAATATATTTTCAGTTGTTAAATGGTCGGTAATCTTTTGAAATATTTTTCGCTAATTCCCTCCTAATTTACAGACCATATTTCCGACCAAATATATTTGGTCGGTAATATATGGTCGGTAGTTGGTCGGAAATTTGGTCGGAAGTATTTTTCTTCGATACACCTCTTTAATTCTGTAAATTGGTCATGAATTGGTCAGTAATTACCGACATATATATTTGATCGGTAAATGGTCAGTATGTATGAAGCCATAAATAATTTGAAAAACACTATACTGAGCAATTATAATAATGTGTCATTAAATGGTAGGTAATATATTCAATAACAACTCTACAAAATAATTTCCAACAAAAAACATTTGGTCAATAATTATGGTCGGTATTTTGTCATAAATTTGGTGGACATAATTTTTTTTTTGATACCCTTTATTGGTCGCAAACTGGTTGTGTTTTGGACAGCAATTACCGACCAAATTTTATGGTCAGTATTTGGTCGATTTATCATAATTTTTAGTAGTATCTATGTGTCTACCTATCTATTTATCTTTCTGTATATGTGTATATATGTTTACCTATCTATCTATCCATATGACTATTTGACTATCTAACTATCTATCTATCTGTCTATCTATCTATCTATCTATCTTTATATAAATCAATTTATCTATCTATCTATTTATCTATCTGTCTACCTGTCTGTCTATCTATCTATAAATTTGTCTATCTAAATATCTATCAATCTATTTATCTATCTATTAGTCAATCAATCAATCTATCTATCTATATATAAATCAATAATCTATCTATTTATATATTTATCTATCTATGTATATGTCTATTTAACTAACTAACTAACTATCTATCTATCTATCTATCTATTTGTCTATATATCAATCTATCTATTTTTCTTTCTAACTATCTATATATCTATTTGTCAATCTTTATATATAACTATATATTTATCTATATGTTAATTTATCTATTTATGTGTCTATCAATCTATGAATCTATCTATATGCTTATCTATCTATCTATCTATCTATTTATCTATCGATGTATCGATATATCTATCTATCCTATCAATCAATCTATCTGCCTATTTATCTATCTATATTTTTATATATCTATCTATCTATTTGTTTGTCTATCTAACTATCTATCTTTAAATCTATCTATCTATCTGTCTGTCTATCTATCTATCTATCAATTTTTATATCTATATGTCTCATTATCTATCCATATATGTATCTATCTATCTATATGTCTATCTGTCTGTCTATTTATCTATCGATCTATCTATAATCTTTCTATCTATTTGTAAATCTAGTTATCTATCTATCCATTTCTCTATCTATCTATCTGACTATCTATCTATCTATCTATCCAATTATCTATCTATCTATCTACCTGTCTGTCTATCTAAATATCTGTCAATCTATTTATCTATCTATTAGTCAATCAATCTATCTATCTATCTATATAGAAATTAATAATCTATCTATTTATATATTTATCTATCTATCTATATGTATATTTAACTAACTAACTATCTAAATATCTATCTATCTTTCTTTCTTTCTATCAATCTATTTGTCTATATATTAATCTATCTATTTTTCTTTCTAACTATCTATATATCTATTTGTCTATCTTTATATATAACTATCTATTTATCTATATGTTACTTTATCTATTTATGTGTCTATCAATCTATGAATCTATCTATATGCTTATCTTTCTATCTTTCTTTCTGTCTATCTATCTATTTATCTATCGATGTATCAATATATCTATCTATCCTATCAATCTATCTATCTGCCTATTTATCTATCTATCTTTTTATATATCTATCTATTTGTCTATCTAACTATCTATCTTTAAATCTATTTATCTATCTATTTGTCTACCTATCTAGCTATCTATCAATTTTTATATCTATATGTCTCATTATCTCTCTATCTATGTATGTATCTATCTATCTATCTGTCTGTCTATCTGTCTATCTATTTATCTATCGATCTATTTATTATCTTTCTATCTATTTGTAAATCTATCAATCAATCTATCTATCTATATATTTCTTTATCTATCTATCTGACTATCTATCTATCTATCCAATTATATATCTATCCAATAATCTATTTATCATTTTATCTATCTATCTATTTTTTTATCTATCTATCTATCTATTTTTTCTTTATATCTATCTCTCTATATGTGTGTCTATTTATCTATTTATCTATCTCTAAATCAATATATCTATCTATCTTTCTATTTATCTATTTCTTTATCTAAATATCTATCTATCCAAATATCTATCTATCTATGTATTTATCTATTTATCTATTTATCTATTTATCTATTTGTCTATTTGTCTATTTTTCTATCTCTATATATGTCTATCTATATATCTATCTATGTATCTATTTTTATGTCTATCTATATATCTTTTTTTTCTTTATATCTATTTATCTATCTATTATCTCTCTATCTGTCTATCTATCTATCTTTCTATCTTTGTATCATTCTACTATCTATCTGCCTATCTCTCTTTCTACCTATATGCCTATCTGTCATTTTGTTAATCTATCTATTTTTTTATCTATCTAATGTCTATCTTTATATATATCAATAAATCAATCAATCAATCTGTCTATCTATCAATGTATAAAAATGTTAATATATCAATCTAACTATCTATTTATCTATCTTTCTATTTTCATATATGTCAATCTGTATACCTATCTATATGACTATCTGATTAAATAAATATCTGATTATCTATCTATCTATCTATAGATCTATTTAACTATATATCTTTTCGTCTGACTATCTATCTATCTGTCTGTCCGTCCATCTGTGTGTCTATCTATCTATTTGTATATCTTCTATTTATCTATCTATCTGTCTATTTGTCTGTCTATTTATCTATCTATCTATCTATCAAATTATCTGTCTAACTTTCTATCTATCTATTTATCTATTTATCTATCTATATGTCTAACTATCGATCTATCAAATTATTTATCTATCTAATTATTTATATGTATATCTATCGATCGATCTATTTATCTATCTATTTATCTCTCTATCTATCTGTTAATAAATCAATCAATCATTCTATCTATTTATTTGTCTATCTTTCTATCTATCTATCTATCCATCCATCTATCTATATATTTGTCTATCTATCTATCTAATTATCTATCTATCTAATTATTTATACTTATATCTATCTATCTATCTAACTATCTATCAATCTATCTATCTATCTATCTATCTATTTGTCTATCTATCTTTCTATCTATCTGTCTGTCTATCTATCTATTTATTAATTTGTCTATCTATCAATCTGTCTATCTATTTATCTATCTATCTATCTATTTTTCTATCAATTAATCAATCAATATATCTATATATTTTTCTATCTATCTATTTATACTTCTATCTATCTATATGTCTTTTTATCTATCTATATATCTATATCTCTTTTTATCTATCAATCTATTTGTTTATATATCAATATATCTATTTTTATGTCTAACTATCTATTTACTTATTTGTCTATCTTTCTATTTATCAATATATCTATCTATATGTTTATTTATCTATTTATGTGTCTATCAATCTATGAATCTATATATATGCTTATCTATTATCTTTCAATCTATATCTTTTTGTAACGCTATCTATTTGTTGATCGATCTTTCTATATATTTATCTGTCCTACCAATCTATCTATTTATCTATCTATCTTTTTATCTATCTATCTGTCTATCTATCTATTTATTTTTAAATGTATATATCTTTCAATCTATCTATCTATCTATATATCTATTTGTATATCTATCTATCTCATTATCTCTGTATCTATATGTCTGTCTGTATATCTATCTATCTTTCTATCTATCGATTATCTTTCTATTTATTTGTCTATCTATCTATATATCTATCTATCTAGTTTTCTATCTATTTATCTAACTATTGATCTATCTATCTATCTATTTTATTATATATCTATCTATCTATCCAATTATCTATCAATCATTTTATCTATCTATCTATCAATCATTTTATCTATCTATCTATCAATCAATATATTTTTTTTCTATTTATCTTTCTATCTATCTATCTATCTACTATATATTTATCTTTCTGTCTATTTATTTATCTATCTATATCTATCTATCTATCTTCCTATTTAACTATTTCTCTATCAAAATATCGATTTATCTAAATATCCATCTATCTATCTGTCTATCTATCTATTTGTGTATATGTCTATCTGTCTATCTATCTATCTATATGTATATCTATCTATCTGTATGTATATCTATCTATCTGTCTATCTATCTATCTATATGTCTATTAGTCTATTTATATATCTATGTACCAATCTATTTATCTATTTATCTATTTGTCTAATTGTCTATATATATATATATATGTATATCTGTGTATCTGTGTATTTGTCTATCTATCTATCTATCTTTTTATCTTTTTATATATATATCTGTCTATTATCTTTCTATCAATTTTTCTATCTATCTATCTAACTATCTGTCAATCTTTTTATCAATGTATCTCTCTATCTTTGTATCTTTCTACTATCTATCTGTCTATCTCTCTTTATACCTATATGCCTATTTATCATTTTCTTAATCTATATATTTTTTTATCTATCTAATGTCTATCTGTCTATATATATATATATATATATATGTCTGTCTATTTATCACTTTATAAAATGTTAATCTATCAATCTGTCTATCTATTTATCTATCTTTCTATTTGCATATCTGTCTATCTATATACTTGTTTATATGACTTTCTAACTATCTATCTCTTTATATATTAATCTATCTATCTATTTGTCTGACTATCTATCTATCTATCTATATATCTATTTATATATCTATCTGTCTGTCTATCTGTCTATTTGTCTGTCTATCTATCTGTCTATTTATCTATCTATCTATTTATTTTTCTATCTTTTTATCTATCTATCTATCCATCTATCTATCTATATATCCATCTATCTATCTATCTATATATTCATCTATCTATCTATCTGTCTGTCTGTCTATCTGTCTATCTATCTATATATCTAACTAATTATCTATCTATCTAATTATGTATATGTTTATCTATCTATCTATCTCTCTATCTATTTGTCTATCTATCTATCTATTTTTCAATCAATCAATCTATCTATCTATTTGTCTATCTGCGTGTATTTCTATAAATTTAACTATTTGTCTATCTATCTTTCTATATATATATATTTAACTATCTATATATTTTTCAATTTGTCCATTCATCAATATATCTCTTTATCTATCTATATGTCTATCTATCTTTTTTACTTTCTACATATCTATATATCTATCTATCGATCTTTCTATCTATATATCTATTTATTTATCTATCTATATATCTATCTATCTATTTATTTCTCTATCTCTCTATCTATCAATATGTCTATCTATCTATCTATATATCTATCTATTTATTTATTTATCTATCTATCTATCCATTTTTTTTGTTCTACCAATATATCTATCTATCCATTTCTATATATATATATATCTATCTATCTATCTACCTTTTTTTCTATCTATCTTTCATTCTTTTTTTATTTCTTTCAATTAATCTATTTTACTAACTTTCTATCTATCTGTCTATCTAACTATCTGTCCATTTGACTATAGGTCTATCTCTCTATCTGTCTATTTATCTATCTATCTATTTATCTGCCTACCTATTTATCTCTTTATGTGTCTATCTACTATCACTCTACCTATTTATAAGTCTATCTTTTTATCTCTCTATCTTTCTATCTATATATCTATCTATCTATATGTCTGTCTATCTGTCTATTTATTTATCTATCTATGTATATACCTATATGTCTATCTATCTATCTTTCTTTCTTTTTATCCATCACTCTGTCTGTCTGTCTATTTATATATTTATTTATCTATTTATCTATTTGTATATCTTTCTATTTTCTATTTATCTATCTATCTATCTATTTATCCATCTATCTATTCATCATTCCATCTATCTATATATTTATCTATCTATCTATCTATTTGTCTATCTTTCTATCAAATTATCTATCTATCTAATTTGTTATCTTTATATCTATCTATCTATATATCTATCTATCATTCTATCTATTTATCTATCTATCTATCTATCTATATGTCTATCTATCTACCTTTTTAAACTATCTAGTCTATCTATAATATAAGTACAAAATATAAGTGTAGCATGAATTTTGAGTAGTTATGAAAATGAAGCATATGCATGCACTCTCATGCATATGCCATGAAAAAGTTTCAAATTATGAATGTATGCATCCATTAATCATTAAAAATATAAGTACGATATCAAAAAAATGATCATTATGCATAAAATGGCATAATATCTTTAGGGTGAGATTTAAGAGAGATTATTTTGTAAATAACCTGTGGCTAAAATTTGCTAAAATTACATCTGATAAGTCTTAAACTCGAATCTTACCATCATTGAATGAAGACACTCATCATTATATCAAGACATGACCTCCAACAGATATATACAACACAAAAACTTCTTTGGTAATTAGTTATTGAAGTTTAATTTATACACAAACTCTTTTAATTTAAAACTTCTTATGATATTCAGTATGTTAGTATTTTTTTAATCGCACAAATACCTCTAACAGATGTATACATGCATTACTTGATAAAAATACTTTTATCTCTTAATTTATGTACATCCCATTATACTTAAATGGATATACATATTACATCAAGAAATAAACATTCAAATATGTCACAATTCAATTGTGCATGTTTGAAAACATACCTAGACATAACATAAAAATGTCTCTTATAACATAATTTTCAAATTTTGAATTATCAAATATATGATTAACAATATAGTGTACAATAATTTAATGTCTTTTAATGAAATAGTGAAATGTTATATCACAATATATGGGGCATGTATTAGAAAAAAAATTATATCTTTTATTCATTAGAAATATTATATATCATAAAAATATAAGTAAAAGGTGCAATTAATTAAAAAATTAAATTAATTAAAAACAAATTAATAATAAAAATAAAATTTTTTATTTAGCTTAACTAATAATATTATATGAAAAAAAACAAAATCTAAAATATTATACATAGAATAAGTTAAAGTAGAAATATATAAAACATGCATCATTATAGCTTGATTCATCATTTTATGTCCATGATTGTAATGTGATGGTACGAATCAAATCATCATTATCATATATGAGTATGAATGTAACACTAGAGATGCCCTATATATCCTCAATATCACATAAGTTATCATCTTCCAATAACTCTTTTATTTTGTATTGAATTTTTAACTTTAAATCTTCCAAATCTTTCAAGTATCAAGTATCTTTTATAATATATGATCATAGTCTAGATCTCTTATCTAATATAATATTTATAGCCACAAAAAAAGATTATAATACTATGCTAGACATTAGAGAGCTTAGTAGATCACATATCATTTTAGAAAAAATATAATATGTGGATTTGTATAATTTCCATCAATTCAAATTTTCATTTTCTTATCATCATGTGATATAATATTATAGTAATTAGTATCTATGTACTGAGTTAATTTGTTTCAATATATTACCATGTTAATTTTTTCTTGCTAACTGAATAAAAAAATATCATCTTTCAATATTATATCTGTCCATATTTGGAGCATGACTACAATTATCATACATAGTATCATAATATGTAAATATGTTAGTTAATTTTTATTGAATAAAATATTCAGGTTTGCCTGCTTAGTTCATGCAAGTTGATATGTATCTTGATATATTTTATATCCCTTTCACCTTAACCCTAGAATTTTTATAGACAGCCAAACAAAAGTTGAATTGATGAACCAATATTCTAGATATATAGTTTCCATCTCAAATAACCATGAAACTAAATGAAGAGTATCATCTATACTTGCTAAACATGTTAATAATATTGCATATGTATTTGAGTGCAATTCAAGTGATAAGAGTATACATAAATAAATATATATTTATCATATTATATAAAACATACAAGAATTTCATAATAAAAATTTATATTACAGTCAAAATCATTAATAATATCTTCGTTACTCTACTATTGACATAATTGAATATCATGTATTAGTAGCCAACATATGACTCTAATATCAAGTAGCTATAATTACAAAGGTGGCTTATATTCATTTAGAAGTTTTTTAGGTTGAATGAAATATATAGACTTCTAGACTCTTGTTGTTAGCAATCATAGTACAGTATTCTAATTAATTTTCTATTTTTTATATTCATGAGAAAACAACTTTTATTCTCACTTGTGTTGTTGGGTTAATTATATGATACATACACCTAATATGAAAAATTTAAACTAACACCTCATCTCTTATAGTTGGAAAACATAATAATGGTAATTTTGTTATTCAAAGCATTATTAGATATAATAATAAATATTTTATGCTATATGTCATAGTTTATTATGATATACACTCATATATGGAAAGATTATCATGAGGATGACATACATAATGACTACAATGATTATAACAATGATGCTACTAGGCCTACCTACCTCTGTCAATCAATCTATCTACTTGTCTATCTGTCTATATGGTCTATATATTTATCTATCTATGTGAATATCTATCTATTTGTCTATTTATACATATAACTACTTGTTTATATGGTCTATATATATATTTATAGATATGAACTATATATATTTTTATCTATATATAAAACTATATATAATTAAATATAACTATATTTGTAACTATGTATACATATATGTAAATCTATATATTTGTTTATTACTTTGTATACATTTATGTATACATACATATAACTACTAGTATGAATACACACACACACACACACACACACACACATATATATATACACATTAACTTTATGTTTAACTATATAAACCTATTTATAACTATATATACTATATGGATAATAACATATAACTATAAATAATTATATCTCACTATATGTATAACTAAAAAATATATATACGTAACTATATTTAAATTTATAATTTACAACATATATTTAATATACATTCGTATATATTAATATATACAAATGTATTTACTATATCTATACTTATACATAACTATAGGTATAAATATATATAATTATATAAAGAAATATATATACCTACATGTATAAACATATGCTTAACTATATGTGTAACTATATTTATAATTACATGTATAACAACATACAACATCTTGTTTAACTTAATGTGTATAACTATATATAATTATTTGTATAACTATATAAAATTCTAAATAATTAAATATAACTATATATGTAACTATGTATACATATATGTAAATCAATATATTTGATTATAACTACATACATTTATGTATAACTACATATAACTACTTCTAAGAGTGAGTGAGTGAGTGAGTGTGTGTGTGTATCTTTATCTATATCTATATATATAATTTTAACAATTTATAACTACATATACTATATGTATAATAACATATCACTTCAAATAAATGTATCTTACTATATGTATACCTATAAAATCTTTATACATAACTATATTTAAATATATAATTTTCAACATATATTTAATATAAATTTTATATATTATTATATAAAAATGTATTTTACTATACCTATACCTATGCATAACTATATGGATAAATATATAAAATTATATGAAAAAATATAGATACCTACATGTATAAATATAAGTTTAACTATATGTGTAACTATATATATAACCACATTAAACAATATTTATAATTATATTTATAACAACATACAACATTATGTTTAATTATATGTGTATATCTATATATAAATATTTATATAACTATATAAAACTCTATATAATTAAATATAATTATATTTGTAACTATGTATAAATATATGTAAATTTATATTTTTGTTTATAACATTCTATACATTTATGTATAAATACATATAACTACTTGTATGAATACACACACACACACACACACATATACAAAACTCTATGTTTAACTATATATAACTATTTATAACTATATATACTATATGTATAATAACATATAACTATAAATAATTATATCTTTCTACATCTATAACTATAAAAACATTATGCATAACTATATTTAAATTTATAATTTACAACATTTATTTAATATACATTTTATATATTAATAAATACAAATGTATTTAACTATATCTATACCTATGCATAACTATATGTATAGATATATATAATTATATGATAAAATATATATACCTACATGTATAAATATAAGTTTAACTATATGTGTAACTATAAGTATAACAACATGTAACTATATTTATAATTAAATGTATAACAACATACAACATTATGTTTAATTATGTGTATAACTGTATATAAATATTTGTATAACTATATAAAACTCTATATAATTAAATATAACTATATTTGTAAATATGTATACATATATGTAAATCTATATATTTGTATATAAGTTTGTATATATTTATGTATAATTACATATAACTACTACAATGAATACACACACACACACGCGCACACATATACAGAACTATATGTTTAACTATATAAACCTATTTATAATTATATATACTATATGTATAATAACATATAACTATAAATAATTATATCTTACTATATGTATAACTATAAAAACTTTATATGTAACTATATTTAAATTTTTATTTTACAATATATATTTAATATACATTTTTATATATTAATATATACAAATGTATTTTACTATATCTATACCTGTACATAACTATATATATAAATATATATAATTGTATGAAAAAATAAATATACCTACATGTATAAACATAAGTTTAACTATACGTGTAAATATATTTATAATTACAGGTATAACAACATACAACATTATGTTTAACTGTCTATAACTATATATAAATATTTGTATAATTATATAAAACTCTATATAATTAAATATAACTATATATGTAACTATGTTTACATATATGTAAATCTATATATATATATATGTATGTATGTATGTATGTATGTATGTATGTATGTACATATGTATATATCAATCTATATCTATAAGTTTAACAAATTATAACTACATGTACTATATGTATAATAACATATAACTATAAATTAATGTATCTTACTATATGTATAACTATAAAACCTTTATACATAACTATATTTAAATATATAATTTTCAACATATATTTAATATAAAGTTTTATATATTATTATATATAAATGTATTTTACTATATCTATACCTATACATTAATATATGTATAAATATATAAAATTATTTGCAAAATTATATATACCTGCATGTATAAATATAAGTTCCACTATTATGTAGCTATATGTATAACCACATGTAACTATATTTATAATTACATGTATAAAAACATACAATATTTTGTTTAACTATTTGTGTATTACTATATATAAATATTTGTATAACTATATAAAACTCTATATAAATAAATATAACTATATTTTTAACTATGTAAATCTATATACTTGTTTAGAACTTTATATACATTTATGTATAACTACATATAACTACTTGTATTAATATATATATGTGTGTATATATATAAATATATATAACTATATGTTTTACCATTTATGTATAATACATATAACATATAATTATAAATGGGATAATACTAATTTGTTGCTCTAAATTTAAATTAAATGGCAAAAGATATACTATCAACAATATGTAAACACATAGCATTAGAGTGTCAACTGGTCAGATATAGCATGCTATTGAAATAAGGGTCGTACTCTTACCTAATCCCACCCCTTGGTCCTCAATCTTATATATGAATTTATCTATGACAAAAGATGTAGTATTTGAAAGGTTTGTATAGAAGACAATTTTTTCTTATTTTATGTAATTTCTCATTCTAACACTACATTCTGTGTGTCTCTCTCTCCCTATCTCATTTTTTCTGTGTCACACTATTTCTCTTTTTCTTTTTGTGCACTCACTCTTTTTTGTTATTTTCTTTCTCGCTCTCCTTCTTTCTTGCTTGCTCTCTATCTCTCTCTCTCTCCCTCTCCCTCTCTCCCTCTTCCTCTCTCTCTCTCTCTCTCTCTCTCCCTCTCTCTCTCTCTCTTCCTCTCCCTCCCTCCCTCCCTCCCTCCCTCCTCTCTCTCTCTCTCTCTCTTTTCCATTTCTCTCCCTCTCTCTCTTTCCCTCCCTCTCTCTCTGTCACCCTCCTCCTATCTCTCTCTCTCTCTCATCCTTCTCTCTCTCTCTCATCCCTCTCTCTCTCTCTCTCTCTCTCTCTTCATCTCCCCCTTGAAACTATAAATTTCTTTCTTTTTTTCATTCCTTTCGTGTCCATTAGCATATTTTTATCCCTTTATCTAGAAATAGCGTGATATCTATTAATCTTTACTGTGCTAAAAATTATTTTATTTATTCATGTAAATTCTTGCAATGCATTGCCTTGATATTCATGATATTTAATTTTTAAATATTTATCTGTAAGTAATTTTATTTAATTATTAGTATATTTTGAATTAATTGATTGTTTAATTCAAAATAATAATTGAGCATTATTATTTGTAAGTAAAACATGATAAATGAGTTTAAATCGTCAGTGGATGTACAAAAGGTTAATGAAAAAAATTTTGAATAAAAGTTTTTTGAGTAGGCTTGAAAATTTCATCAATTTTGTATATAGTCAATTGAGATGGATGGATGGAGAAAAAATTAAGTGTGCATGTAATCATCACAAGTGTCAGAATATCCCTTTTCATGATGTAAATACTATAAGATACTATTTAGCTAAATATGACTTTGTACCAAATTATTTTGTTTGGATTTATCATGGGGAAAGCACAATGGCTCTAAATATTGACCAAAATGAGGGTACTGAATCATTTGATTGGGCATAAAGAAGCATCAAACACATACCATAGAATAGTCATTGAAGATGCTGGTGCTAACTTCAATATGGATTACATGGATGAACCACCTAATCCTGAAGCTCAGAAATTTTATGAAATGTTTAAAGCTATAGATAATGAGTTGTTCCTTGGTCGTAAAACACATTCTCAATTTTCACTTGTTCTCTACTATTTCCGATTAACCTATATATGAATCTTTGCAGGACATATGATGTGAGATGCACAAAAAAATTTGATTCAGAGCATTCAAACATTGTCACGGTCCTTCTAATGCATGGGTCCCATATTTACCAATTTCAGCTGGATCAAAAGAAGGCCGAACTTCTATTATCTTCATTATTCCTGAAACATTTTATTTTTGTACTCTTTTTCTCTCTAAACATTATTGCTGGATATCTTTTAGATATTTGTTGAAGTTGTATGACTATCAGCTTAGATTTGTGTTTGTTCATGTCTATAATTACTGTTTTTATATATCTATGAATATGTTTGTATGTCCCCAAATATTTTGGGTAGATTTTTAGCCTATTATAGGTATGTAAAAGGCTTGGCTGGTCCTCATGGTGCTGGGAATAACACCTTAGCTTCTTAAGCTGCGAGATGAATTAAAAAATTCTTGTCCCACGCAAATGCAGGTTTGTTATTGACACTCTTATTTTGTGTAAATCTACATTGTCGCAATTTAGATCTGTGACTATTTTTTATCAGTGATCAGGGGAATTAAACTATTGAAATATTAATAGCCATTACGATTCCTAAATGAACATACAGGTGTGAAAAAATTCAATACCATGCAGCCTGTTGTCATTTCAACTTCCATTTCCCTTTTGTTTGGCACTTTCTAACTTTCAAAAAATTAACCATGGACTGATACGTGAAGCTGGGCAACACAAAAGAATATCTTGATGGGTAGTTCATTAGAAATCTTGGAGTAATCTTGATTCATTAATTTAAAACTAAGCTCATGATTATCTCGTTGTGTGAAATTTTTAGCAAATGACCGTTGGTATTGCAAGCGCTAGTCTATCAATTTATTAGTGGTATAATGTTGTGTTCTTTATTGGTTTGTAAATATACTATGTTATGCTCTATGCATAGGTGTAACAATGTTATCTATCTGCGTGGAGTACCAGAGGATAAAGAACTAAAAGATGCTGACCATGCATGAGAGACCTATATGTGTGTTTTTTATGCCCTATATTATTTTCTTCTATTGTATTTAATTGTATGTATATTTGCATGAAAGTACATGTGTGTGTCATCTGAGGCTTTGTGATTATATATATGTACATATAATACAATACTATATACGTAAAATATACTATAGTAAATATGTAATTATATACTGAGTATATACGTTTGTATATACCGAGTATATATATAAGTATATAGCAAGCATATACGTACGTATATACTGAGTATATACATAAGTGGGTGCATATATTTATTTGTAGACATGTATATATTTTCAAACATACACACCCATTTACACACACAAGCACACACAAGTTTGAATATATAATTACTCGGGCTGGTTTGGTCATTATCGTGCATTGCATACCGATGCAGGTCATAAAAGCCGTGGATATTTGACCATCTCGAAAGTTGTGGCATGAAGATATTTCTAGACTAGACCAGCCAGGTAGATAGAGGTTGGTCTTAAATCTCTTAGTAATTGTGTAGATATGCAATTATCACATGGTACAAAGTTTATGTATGAGGAAATAAGTTTTCTTGCTGTAGGTTCTACAATGATTGGTTCTAATTTACTAGGTCTTAGAATGATGATGATGGTGATGCTTGTCTAGTGTCATGTAATTTTATTAGATTTCACAAAAATGTATTTAATCGGAAAGAAAAATGTAATATTACCCGATTTTATAGGCCGCGAGTGACATGAGGAATATCGAGTCCTATTTTGGGAGAAGCAGCTCGATGCCTCATTAAAAACTCGCTCAATCTCAAAATGGATGGTTGGCAGGGAAGTTCATTAGTATAGCATCATCGCCATCACCACTTTTGTTATCAGCAGCAGCAATAGGAGTAGGAGCAGCAACATCATCAATATATACGTATGTATAAACTTGGTATATACATATGTATATACTCTTTTCCTTCTGTTGTCTTTGATGGTATGTGTATTTGCATGAAAGTACATGTGTGTGCATCATCTAAGGCTATGTGATTAAATATACGTACATATAATACTGTAGTATATATGTACATATAAACTATAGTATATACATATGTATATACTTAGTATATATGTACATATATACTAGAGTATATAATTATGTATATACCAAGTATGTAGTACGTATATATTATAGTATATAAGTACGTATATATGGAGTAGATACGTACATATATACTACATTATATAAGTATGTATATGCTCAGTATGTACTTACATACATACTCAGAATATACGCACGTACATACTCGGTATATACGCACGTACATACTCGGTATGTACGCACGTACATACTCGGTATGTACGCACGTACATACTCGGTATGTACGCACGTACATACTCGTATGTACGCACGTACATACTCGGTATGTACGCACGTACATACTCGGTATGTACGCACGTACATACTCGGTATGTACGCACGTACATACTCGGTATGTACGCACGTACATACTCGGTATGTACGCACGTACATACTCGGTATGTACGCACGTACATACTCGGTATGTACGCACGTACATACTCGGTATGTACGCACGTACATACTCGGTATGTACGCACGTACATACTCGGTATGTACGCACGTACATTCTCGGTATGTACGCACGTACATACTCGGTATGTACGCACGTACATACTCGGTATGTACGCACGTACATACTCGGTATGTACGCACGTACATACTCGGTATGTACGCACGTACATACTCGGTATGTACGTGCGTACATACTCGGTATGTACGTGCGTACATACTCGGTATGTACGTGCGTACATACTCGGTATGTACGTGCGTACATACTCGGTATGTACGTGCGTACATACTCGGTATGTACGTGCGTACATACTCGGTATGTACGTGCGTACATACTCGGTATGTACGTGCGTACATACTCGGTATGTACGTGCGTACATACTCGGTATGTACGTGCGTACATACTCGGTATGTACGTGCGTACATACTCGGTATGTACGTGCGTACATACTCGGTATGTACGTGCGTACATACTCGGTATGTACGTGCGTACATACTCGGTATGTACGTGCGTACATACTCGGTATGTACGTGCGTACATACTCGGTATGTACGTGCGTACATACTCGGTATGTACGTGCGTACATACTCGGTATGTACGTGCGTACATACTCGGTATGTACGTGCGTACATACTCGGTATGTACGTGCGTACATACTCGGTATGTACGTGCGTACATACTCGGTATGTACGTGCGTACATACTCGGTATATACGTATGTATATACTCAATATATACTTAGGTATATACCTAGTATGTACGTAAGTGTTTGCATATATTTATTTGTAGACATGTATATATTATCATACATACACACCAATTTACACACACACACACACATGTTTGAATATATAATTGCTTGGGCTAGTCTGGTCATCATCGCGCATTGCTTACTGATGCAAGCCATAAAAGCCATGGATATTAGGACTTCCCCAAAGCTATTGCATGAAGATATTTCTGGTGCAGGCCAGCCAGGCAGACATAGGCAGATAGTGATAGACAGAGGTTGACATAGTCTCTTAGTAATTGTGTAGATATACAATTATCACATAGTACAAAGTACATGTATGTGGAAATAAGTTTTCTTGCTGTAAATTCTATAATGGTTGGTTCTAATTGTACAAGGTCTTAGGATGATGATGATGATGCTAGTGTAGTGTGGTGTAATTTTATTAGATTTCATAAAATTGTATTCAATCGGAAGAAAAAATGTAACCTTGCCTGATTTTTACAAGTTCCGAGTGCCAAGAGGAATATCGGGTCCTATTTTGGGAAAAGCAGTTTGCCGCCTCGATAAAAACTCGCTCAATCTCAAAATGCATGGTTGGTAGGGAAGTTCATCAGTCAACATCATTTCCCACCCTAGATTTATTGTCAGTGGTAGCAGCAGCAATATATACGTAAGTATATACTTAGTATATACGTAGGAATATACTCATTTACTTCTGTTGTCTTTGACGATATGTGTCTTTACATGAAAGTACATGTGTGTGTGTGTGTGAACCTGAGGCTATATGATTATATATACATACATATAATACTCTAGTATATACGTACATATATACTACAATATATATGTACGTATATACTTAGTATATAAGTATGTATATACTATAGTATATAAGTATGCATATATCGAGTATATAAATACGCTACCATAGTATATAAGTACGTATATACAAAGTATATATGTACGTATATATTAAAGTATATAAGTACATATATACTGAGTATAAGTATGTAATACTATAGTTTAATTGTATGTATATACTCAATATATACGTATGTATATACTCAGTATATACGAACATATATACTCGGCATATACATTCATATATACTTAGTATATATGTACTTAAATACTCATAATATGTACTTATATACTCAATATATACGTACATATATACCAGGTAAATACGTACGTATATACTATAATATATAAGTACATATATACCAAGTATATACATATGTATATACTATAGTATATACGTATGTATATACTGAGTATATACACACATATATACTACATTATATACGTATGTATATACTGAGTATATACATACTTATCTATACAGTATATATGAACATATATACGGACGTATATACTATAGTATATAAGTACGTATATACCAAGTATATATGTACATATATACTATAGTATATACATACGTATATACTTAGTATATAAGTACGTATATATTCCGTTTACACGAACATGTATACTCGATATATATGTACGTATATACTGAATATATACATCCATATATATTCAGTATATACGTCTGTATATACTCAGTATATACGTACATATATACTCAGTATATGTAGGTATAATACTGTAGTATTATATGTAAATATATACTGAGTATATATGTACTTAGTATATATGTACATAAAATACTATAGTTTATAATTAGAGATATTACAGTAATATATGTAACAAGTGAAATACTAGAATATATGTATATATACACTATAGTTAATATGTATATATAGATACTACAGTATTATATATTTATCAAAACATAACTTTATTATTTATTTATTTTGATTTTATTGACTGGTTTACAATTCTTACAGATGGTACCGCAATGTTTCCCAAACAAAGCTTGTATAAGTGAATGAATTTTTTACTAGACATGATGCACCATGACTCGGACAACTTTTTTGCAGTAGAAAGATGGTGATCAGAGGAGCTAAGAGAGAGAAAATAACCTCAAAGAACATATAGATTATAATTTATGCACTGTTAGTAGAAACATTGATGAATAAGATGTGATAAGGATTTTGTTATGTTTTTGTTTTAATTATGTAAAATATTATATCATAATAATTTATTAAATGATTTTATTTTTTTGTTATTTATAAATTATCATGTATAGTTTATGTTTTTATTCAATTTAATATAAAATATTAAATTATTTAATTAAAGTTTTTGAAAGAAAAAATTCTGAAAATAGTTTTGGAATTAAAAAAGCTAGGGATTTTCCCTTGCTAATTTACCTAGGGAAACCATTATTTTAGCTAGAGAATTTTTAAATGCTATAATTTTTTAGCTAGGAAATCTTTCCCTCATTAATTTTTAGCAACGAGCACTTCATCTTGGGAAAGCTTCCTTCATTAATCCATCGTTATATCCTGTATATCCATGGAAACCCACATTTAGCTAGGGAATTTTCCCTATCTATTTGGGATTTTTCTTGTAGTGTATCAATCTATCTATTTATTTATCTATCCATATGTCTATATATTTATATATCTATCTGTCTATCTATTAGTTTATTTAACTGTTTATCTATCTGTCTATCTTTTAGTCTATCTATCTAGCAATCTATCTATCAATCTTTCTTTTTGGCTATCTTTCTATATATCTATCACTCTATGTATATGTCTATTTATATATTTTTCTAACTATCTATATATCTATCTATCTATTTGCATGTCTATCTGTCTCTCTATCTATCTGCCTATCTGTTAATTTATCTCTATATCTATCTATTTGTTTATATATTTGTTTATCTATTTGTTTATCTATTTGTCTATCTATTTATTTATCTATTTGGGGCTATCTATCTATTTATCTAACTTTCAACCTTTCTTTATATCAATTTGTCTTTCTATTTATTTATCTATCTATATAGCTATTTATTTGTTTATCTATTTGTCTATCTATTTGTCTATCTGCCTATCTACATATATATATATATATATATATATATATATATATATATATATATATATATATCTATCTATTTATCTACCTATCTATATGTGTATATGTGTGTGTGTGTATATATATCTATCTATCTATTTATCTATATATGTCTATCTTTCTGTCTATTTACTTATATGTCTGTCTATCTATCTATCTACCCACACACACACACACACATATCTATCTATTTATATGTCTATCTTGGTATATGTCTATCTATTTGTCTGTCTATCTATCTATATTACAAACTATCTATCAATCTATATATCTTTATATCTAGCTTTCTATCAATTTATCTATCACTTTATCTACGCATCTATCTATTTATCCATCTTTTTATCTATCTATCTATCTATTTATCTATCTATCTATATATCTGATTGTCGATCTAATAATCTATATATCTATCTATCAATCTATCTATCTATCCATCAATGTTTTTATCTATCTATACATTTATATATCTATCTTTCAATCTATCTATATATCTATCTATCTATCTATTTTTCTATATATGTATCTATTAATCTATTTAACTATCTATATATATGTATATCAATCTATTTATCTATCTATATATCTATTTACTTATCAATCTTATTATCAATCTGTATATCTATCTATCTATTTATCTATTTATTTATCCATTTGTTTATCTATCTATTTATCTAACTATCAATTTATGGATCTGTCTATAAATATTTATATTTATTTGTCTATCTATGTATCTATATATATATATATATCTGTCTATAAATCAATCTATGTATCTATATATCTTTCTATCTGTGTATCAAACTATCTATCAATTTGTCTATCAATATTCTATCAAACTAATTATCAATATATCTGACTAACTATTTATTTATCTATATGCCTATGTATTTATCTATTTGACTCTCTTCTATTGATCTATCTATCCATCAGTCTATCTATCTTTCTATATATACATCCTTCTATTTATCTATCTATCTATCTTTATGTTTATTTATCTTTCTTTCTTTCTATTTGCCTATCTATCTGTCTATCAATTTGTCTATCTATGTGTCTATCGATCTATCTTACTATATATATATCTAATTATATGGAAATCAATCAATCAATCTATCTATCTATCTTTCTTTCTTTCTATCTATCGATCTATCTGTCTATCTATTTGTCTATAAATTTCTTTATCAATCTTTCAATCAAACTATCAATCTTTCTATCTATTTGTCTTTCTATTTCTCTATCTATAAGTATGTCAATTTGTTTGTTTGGTTATTTGTCTATCTTTCTATGTATCTAATAGTGTATTTGTCTATCTTTCTACATGCCTATTGACTTTCTAAATGCATGACTTTCTGCATGACATTCTGCCTGCTCAAGTGCCTCCATGTCAATATATCATTCTATCTATCTATTTATTTATCTGTCTATCTATCTGACTATCTATATGACTATCTATTTATCTATCTATTTGTTAATCTATCTGTCTATCTATGTGTTTACCTATCTAGCTATCTATATGTCTATCTATCTACTTATCTATTTTTCTATTTATATATATATATCGATCGATCTATCTATCTATATATCTATATTTCTATCTATGTGCTCTCTATCTGTCTATCTATATATCTATCTATTGTCTGTCTAATAATCTATCTATCTATTTTTCGATAATTTGTCTATCTATTTGTCTCTCTATTTGTCTATATATGTCTATATATTTTTCTATCAATCTTTCTATATTATCTTCTATCTATATGCCTAACAAACTATATTGCAATATGTCGACCAAACTGCCTATCAATCTCTCTATGATTCTATCTTTCATTCTGTCTATCTAATCTATCTATCTTACTATCTATCGGTCTATCTATCTTTCTATCTATGTATCTATATATATATATATATATATAATCTGTCTGTCTATCTATCTATCTATCTATTTGTATGTATTTAGTTCTGTCTATCTATCTGTCTACCTATATGTCTATATATTTTTCTATCTATCTATCTATCTTTCAATTATGTATCTATCTATCAATTTGTTTATTTGTCTTTCTAGCTTTCTTTCTTTCCTGTCAATATGTTGTTTGTCAATCTATCTACTACCTACCTGAATGTATGCTTGCCTTACTAGATGCCTAACTGTCTATCTTTTTGTCTTCTATCTATTATATATTGAACTATCGTTCTATCTATCTGTCTGTCTATGTATCAATCTGTCTATCTATCTATCTAATATTAATTTATCTATCTTTCAAATTATCTATCTATCTTCTTGTTAATCAATCAATCTATTTATCATTCTATCTATCTTTATAAATATATACATGTGTATATTTTTATCTATCTTAATGTCTATCTATTTATCTTTCTATTTCTCTACCTATCTATCTATCTATTTGTTTGTCTATCTATCTATCTATCTATCTTTTTATTTATATATCTATCTATCTATCTATTTGACT
>JAREIK010000400.1:0-30347 GCA_029783825.1 Sapria himalayana | reverse complement strand
GACAAACAAACATATTGACAGAAAGAAAGAAGATCGAAAGACAAATAAACAATTGATAGATAGATACATTAATTGAAAGATAGCTAGATAGATAGAAAAATATATAGACATATCGGTAACGATAATATACAGACATAAATACATACAAATAGATGATAGATAGATAGACAGACAGATATATATATATATATATATAGATACATAGATAGAAAGAAGATAGAACCGATAGATAGTAAGATAGATAGATAGATACAGAATGAAAGATAGAACATAGAGATTGATAGGCAGTTGTCGACATATTGCAATATAGTTTGTTAGGCATATAGATAGAAGATAAATAGAAAGATTGATAGAAAAATATATAGACATATATAGACAAATAGAGAGACAAAATAGATAGACAAATTATCGAAAATAGATAGATAGATTATTAGACAGACAACTAATAGATATATGATAGACAGATAGAGATACACATAGAGAAATATAGATATATAGATAGATAGATCGATCGATATATATATATAATAAAAAATAGATTAGATAGATAGACATATAGATAGCTAGATAGGTAACACACATAGATAGACAGATAGATTAACAATAGATAGATAAATAGATAGTCAGATAGATAGTCAGATAGATAGACAGATAAATAAATATATAGATAGAATGATATATTGACATGGAGGCACTTGAGCAGGCCGAATGTCATGCAGAAAGTCATGCATTTAGAAAGTCAGATAGGCATGTAGAAAGATAGACAATACACTATTAGATACATAGAAAGATAGACAAATAACCAAACAAACAATTGACATACTTATAGATAGAGAAATAGAAAGACAAATAGACAGAAAGATTGATAGTTTGATTGAAAGATTGATAAAGAAATTTATAGACAAATAGATAGACAGATAGATCGATAGATAGAAAGAAAGAAAGATAGATAGATAGATTGATTGATTGATTTCCATATAATTAGATATATATATAGTAAGATAGATCGATAGACACATAGATAGACAAATTGATAGACAATAGATAGGCAAATAGAAAAGAAAGATAGATAAATAAAACATAAAGATAGATAGATAGATAAATAGAAGGATGTATATATAGAAAGATAGATAGACTGATGGATGATAGATCAATAGAAGAAGAGTCAATAGATAAATACATAGGCATATAGATAAATAAATAGTTAGTCAGATAGATTGATAATTAGTTTGATAGAATATTGATAGACAAATTGGATAGATAGTTTGATACACAGATAGAAAGATATATAGATACATAGATTGATTTATAAACACGATATATATATATATATAGATACCTAGATAGACAAATAAATATAAATATTTATAGACAGATCCATAAATTGATAGTTAGATAAATAGATAGATAAACAAATGGATAAATAAATAGATAAATAGATAGATAGATATACAGATTGATAATAAGATTGATAAGTAAATAGATATATAGATAGATAAATAGATTGATATACATATATATAGATAGTTAAATAGATTAATAGATACATATCTAGAAAAATAGATAGATAGATAGATATATAGATAGATTGAAAGATAGATATATAAATGTATAGATAGATAAAAACATTGATGGATAGATAGATAGATTGATAGATAGATAGATATATAGAAATTAGATCGACAATCAGATATATAGATAGATAGATAAATAGATAGATAGATAGATAAAAAGATGGATAAATAGATAGATGCATAGATAAAGTGATAGATAAATTGATAGAAAGCTAGATATAAAGATATATAGATTGATAGATAGTTTGAAATATAGATAGATAGACAGACAAATAGATAGACATATACCAAGATAGACATATAAATAGATAGATATGTGTGTGTGTGTGTGTGGGTAGATAGATAGATAGACAGACATATAAGTAAATAGACAGAAAGATAGACATATATAGATAAATAGATAGATAGATATATATACACACACACACATATACACATATAGATAGGTAGATAAATAGATAGATAGATAGATATATATATATATATATATATATATATATATATATATATATATAGGTAGATAGGCAGATAGACAAATAGATAGACAAATAGATAAACAAATAAATAGCTATATAGATAGATAAATAAATAGAAAGACAAATTGATATAAAGAAAGGTTGAAAGTTAGATAAATAGATAGATAGCCCCAAATAGATAAATAAATAGATAGACAAATAGATAAACAAATAGATAAACAAATAGATAGATAGAGAGATAAATTAACAGATAGGCAGATAGATAGAGAGACAGATAGACATGCAAATAGATAGATAGATATATAGATAGTTAGAAAAATATATAAATAGACATATACATAGAGTGATAGATATATAGAAAGATAGCCAAAAAGAAAGATTGATAGATAGATTGCTAGATAGATAGACTAAAAGATAGACAGATAGATAAACAGTTAAATAAAACTAATAGATAGACAGATAAATATAAAAATATATAGACATATGGATAGATAAATAAATAGATAGATTGATACACTACAAGAAAAATCCCAAATAGATAGGGAAAATTTTCCTAGCTAAATGTGGGTTTCCATGGATATACAGGATATAACGATGGATTAATGAAGGAAGCTTTCCCAAGATGAAGTGCTCGTTGCTAAAAATTAATGAGGGAAAGATTTCCTAGCTAAAAAATTATAGCATTTAAAAATTCTCTAGCTAAAATAATGGTTTCCCTAGGTAAATTAGCAAGGGAAAATCCCTAGCTTTTTTAATTCCAAAACTATTTTCAGAATTTTTTCTTTCAAAAACTTTAATTAAATAATTTAATATTTTTATATTAAATTGAATAAAAACATAAACTATACATGATAATTTATAAATAACAAAAAAATAAAATCATTTAATAAATTATTATGATATAATATTTTACATAATTAAAACAAAGACATAACAAAATCCTTATCACATCTTATTCATCAATGTTTCTACTAACAGTGCATAAATTATAATCTATATGTTCTTTGAGGTTATTTTCTCTCTCTTAGCTCCTCTGATCACCATCTTTCTACTGCAAAAAAGTTGTCCGAGTCATGGTGCATCATGTCTAGTAAAAAATTCATTCACTTATACAAGATTTGTTTGGGAAACATTGCGGTACCATCTGTAAGAATTGTAAACCAGTCAATAAAATCAAAATAAATAAATAATAAAGTTATGTTTTGATAAATATATAATACTGTAGTATCTATATATACATATTAACTATAGTGTATATATACATATATTCTAGTATTTCACTTGTTACATATATTACTGTAATATCTCTAATTATAAACTATAGTATTTTATGTACATATATACTAAGTACATATATACTCAGTATATATTTACATATAATACTACAGTATTATACCTACATATACTGAGTATATATGTACGTATATACTGAGTATATACGGACGTATATACTGAATATATATGGATGTATATATTCAGTATATACGTACATATATATCGAGTATACATGTTCGTGTAAACGGAATATATACGTACTTATATACTCAGTATATACGTATGTATATACTATAGTATATATGTACATATATACTTGGTATATACGTACTTATATACTATAGTATATACGTCCGTATATATGTTCATATATACTGTATAGATAAGTATGTATATACTCAGTATATACATACGTATATAATGTAGTATATATGTGTGTATATACTCAGTATATACATACGTATATACTATAGTATATACATATGTATATACTTGGTATATATGTACTTATATATTATAGTATATACATACGTATTTACCTGGTATATATGTACGTATATATTGAGTATATAAGTACATATTATGAGTATTTAAGTACATATATACTAAGTATATATGAATGTATATGCCGAGTATATATGTTCGTATATACTGAGTATATACATACGTATATATTGAGTATATACATACAATTAAACTATAGTATTACATACTTATACTCAGTATATATGTACTTATATACTTTAATATATACGTACATATATACTTTGTATATACGTACTTATATACTATGGTAGCGTATTTATATACTCGATATATGCATACTTATATACTATAGTATATACATACTTATATACTAAGTATACGTACATATATATTGTAGTATATATGTACGTATATACTAGAGTATTATATGTACGTATATATAATCATATAGCCTCAGGTTCACACACACACACACATGTACTTTCATGTAAAGACACATATCGTCAAAGACAACAGAAGTAAATGAGTATATTCCTACGTATATACTAAGTATATACTTACGTATATATTGCTGCTGCTACCACTGACAATAAATCTAGGGTGGGAAATGATGTTGACTGATGAACTTCCCTACCAACCATGCATTTTGAGATTGAGCGAGTTTTTATCGAGGCGGCAAACTGCTTTTCCCAAAATAGGACCCGATATTCCTCTTGGCACTCGGAACTTGTAAAAATCAGGCAAGGTTACATTTTTTCTTCCGATTGAATACAATTTTATGAAATCTAATAAAATTACACCACACTACACTAGCATCATCATCATCATCCTAAGACCTTGTACAATTAGAACCAACCATTATAGAATTTACAGCAAGAAAACTTATTTCCACATACATGTACTTTGTACTATGTGATAATTGTATATCTACACAATTACTAAGAGACTATGTCAACCTCTGTCAATCTATATCTGCCTATGTCTGCCTGGCTGGCCTGCACCAGAAATATCTTCATGCAATAGCTTTGGGGAAGTCCTAATATCCATGGCTTTTATGGCTTGCATCAGTAAGCAATGCGCGATGATGACCAGACTAGCCCAAGCAATTATATATTCAAACATGTGTGTGTGTGTGTGTGTAAATTGGTGTGTATGTATGATAATATATACATGTCTACAAATAAATATATGCAAACACTTACGTACATACTAGGTATATACCTACGTATATATTGAGTATATACATACATATATACCAAGTATGTACGTACGTATATACCGAGTATGTAAGTACGTACATACCGAGTATGTACGTACGTACATACCGAGTATGTAAGTACGTACATACCGAGTATGTACGTACGTACATACCGAGTATGTACGTGCGTATATACCGAGTATGTACGTGCGTATATACCGAGTATGTACGTGCGTATATACCGAGTATGTACGTGCGTATATACCGAGTATGTACGTGCGTATATACCGAGTATGTACGTGCGTATATACCGAGTATGTACGTGCGTATATACCGAGTATGTACGTGCGTATATACCGAGTATGTACGTACGTATATACCGAGTATGTACGTACGTATATACCTAGTATATACGTACGTATATACCAAGAATGTACGTTCGTATATTCTGAGTATGTATGTAAGTACATACTGAGCATATACATACTTATATAATGTAGTATATATGTACGTATCTACTCCATATATACGTACTTATATACTATAATATATACGTACTACATACTTGGTATATACATAATTATATACTCTAGTATATATGTACATATATACTAAGTATATACATATGTATATACTATAGTTTATATGTACATATATACTACAGTATTATATGTACGTATATTTAATCACATAGCCTTAGATGATGCACACACATGTACTTTCATGCAAATACACATACCATCAAAGACAACAGAAGGAAAAGAGTATATACATATGTATATACCAAGTTTATACATACGTATATATTGATGATGTTGCTGCTCCTACTCCTATTGCTGCTGCTGATAACAAAAGTGGTGATGGCGATGATGCCATACTAATGAACTTCCCTGCCAACCATCCATTTTGAGATTGAGCGAGTTTTTAATGAGGCATCGAGCTGCTTCTCCCAAAATAGGACTCGATATTCCTCATGTCACTCGCGGCCTATAAAATCGGGTAATATTACATTTTTCTTTCCGATTAAATACATTTTTGTGAAATCTAATAAAATTACATGACACTAGACAAGCATCACCATCATCATCATTCTAAGACCTAGTAAATTAGAACCAATCATTGTAGAACCTACAACAAGAAAACTTATTTCCTCATACATAAACTTTGTACCATGTGATAATTGCATATCTACACAATTACTAAGAGATTTAAGACCAACCTCTATCTACCTGGCTGGTCTAGTCTAGAAATATCTTCATGCCACAACTTTCGAGATGGTCAAATATCCACGGCTTTTATGACCTGCATCAGTATGCAATGCACGATAATGACCAAACCAGCCCGAGTAATTATATATTCAAACTTGTGTGTGCTTGTGTGTGTAAATGGGTGTGTATGTTTGAAAATATATACATGTCTACAAATAAATATATGCACCCACTTATGTATATACTCAGTATATACGTACGTATATGCTTGCTATATACTTATATATATACTCGGTATATACAAACGTATATACTCAGTATATAATTACATATTTACTATAGTATATTTTACGTATATAGTATTGTATTATATGTACATATATATAATCACAAAGCCTCAGATGACACACACATGTACTTTCATGCAAATATACATACAATTAAATACAATAGAAGAAAATAATATAGGGCATAAAAAACACACATATAGGTCTCTCATGCATGGTCAGCATCTTTTAGTTCTTTATCCTCTGGTACTCCACGCAGATAGATAACATTGTTACACCTATGCATAGAGCATAACATAGCATATTTACAAACCAATAAAGAACACAACATTATACCACTAATAAATTGATAGACTAGAGCTTGCAATACCAACGGTCATTTGCTAAAAATTTCACACAACGAGATAATCATGAGCTTAGTTTTAAATTAATGAATCAAGATTACTCCAAGATTTCTAATGAACTACCCATCAAGATATTCTTTTGTGTTGCCCAGCTTCACGTATCAGTCCATGGTTAATTTTTTGAAAGTTAGAAAGTGCCAAACAAAAGGGAAATGGAAGTTGAAATGACAACAGGCTGCATGGTATTGAATTTTTTCACACCTGTATGTTCATTTAGGAATCGTAATGGCTATTAATATTTCAATAGTTTAATTCCCCTGATCACTGATAAAAAATAGTCACAGATCTAAATTGCGACAATGTAGATTTACACAAAATAAGAGTGTCAATAACAAACCTGCATTTGCGTGGGACAAGAATTTTTTAATTCATCTCGCAGCTTAAGAAGCTAAGGTGTTATTCCCAGCACCATGAGGACCAGCCAAGCCTTTTACATACCTATAATAGGCTAAAAATCTACCCAAAATATTTGGGGACATACAAACATATTCATAGATATATAAAAATAGTAATTATAGACATGAACAAACACAAATCTAAGCTGATAGTCATACAACTTCAACAAATATCTAAAAGATATCCAGCAATAATGTTTAGAGAGAAAAAGAGTACAAAAATAAAATGTTTCAGGAATAATGAAGATAATAGAAGTTCGGCCTTCTTTTGATCCAGCTGAAATTGGTAAATATGGGACCCATGCATTAGAAGGACCGTGACAATGTTTGAATGCTCTGAATCAAATTTTTTTGTGCATCTCACATCATATGTCCTGCAAAGATTCATATATAGGTTAATCGGAAATAGTAGAGAACAAGTGAAAATTGAGAATGTGTTTTACGACCAAGGAACAACTCATTATCTATAGCTTTAAACATTTCATAAAATTTCTGAGCTTCAGGATTAGGTGGTTCATCCATGTAATCCATATTGAAGTTAGCACCAGCATCTTCAATGACTATTCTATGGTATGTGTTTGATGCTTCTTTATGCCCAATCAAATGATTCAGTACCCTCATTTTGGTCAATATTTAGAGCCATTGTGCTTTCCCCATGATAAATCCAAACAAAATAATTTGGTACAAAGTCATATTTAGCTAAATAGTATCTTATAGTATTTACATCATGAAAAGGGATATTCTGACACTTGTGATGATTACATGCACACTTTATTTTTTCTCCATCCATCCATCTCAATTGACTATATACAAAATTGATGAAATTTTCAAGCCTACTCAAAAAACTTTTATTCAAAATTTTTTTCATTAACCTTTTGTACATCCACTGACGATTTAAACTCATTTATCATGTTTTACTTACAAATAATAATGCTCAATTATTATTTTGAATTAAACAATCAATTAATTCAAAATATACTAATAATTAAATAAAATTACTTACAGATAAATATTTAAAAATTAAATATCATGAATATCAAGGCAATGCATTGCAAGAATTTACATGAATAAATAAAATAATTTTTAGCACAGTAAAGATTAATAGATATCACGCTATTTCTAGATAAAGGGATAAAAATATGCTAATGGACACGAAAGGAATGAAAAAAAGAAAGAAATTTATAGTTTCAAGGGGGAGATGAAGAGAGAGAGAGAGAGGGATGAGAGAGAGAGAGAAGGATGAGAGAGAGAGAGAGATAGGAGGAGGGTGACGGAGAGAGAGGGAGGGAAAGAGAGAGAGGGAGAGAAATGGAAAGAGAGAGAGAGAGAGAGAGAGAGAGAGAGAGAGGGAGGGAGGGAGGGAGAGGAAGAGAGAGACAGAGAGAGGGAGAGAGAGAGAGAGAGAGTGAGAGGAAGAGGGAGAGAGGGAGAGGGAGAGAGAGAGAGAGATAGAGAGCAAGCAAGAAAGAAGGAGAGCGAGAAAGAAAATAACAAAAAAGAGTGAGTGCACAAAAAGAAAAAGAGAAATAGTGTGACACAGAAAAAATGAGATAGGGAGAGAGAGACACACAGAATGTAGTGTTAGAATGAGAAATTACATAAAATAAGAAAAAATTGTCTTCTATACAAACCTTTCAAATACTACATCTTTTGTCATAGATAAATTCATATATAAGATTGAGGACCAAGGGGTGGGATTAGGTAAGAGTACGACCCTTATTTCAATAGCATGCTATATCTGACCAGTTGACACTCTAATGCTATGTGTTTACATATTGTTGATAGTATATCTTTTGCCATTTAATTTAAATTTAGAGCAACAAATTAGTATTATCCCATTTATAATTATATGTTATATGTATTATATATAAATGGTAAAACATATAGTTATATATATTTATATATATACACACATATATATATTAATACAAGTAGTTATATGTAGTTATACATAAATGTATATAAAGTTCTAAACAAGTATATAGATTTACATAGTTAAAAATATAGTTATATTTATTTATATAGAGTTTTATATAGTTATACAAATATTTATATATAGTAATACACAAATAGTTAAACATAATATTGTATGTTTTTATACATGTAATTATAAATATAGTTACATGTAGTTATACATATAGCTACATAATAGTGGAACTTATATTTATACATGCAGGTATATATAATTTTGCAAATAATTTTATATATTTATACATATATTAATGTATAGGTATAGATATAGTAAAATACATTTATATATAATAATATATAAAACTTTATATTAAATATATGTTGAAAATTATATATTTAAATATAGTTATGTATAAAGGTTTTATAGTTATACATATAGTAAGATACATTAATTTATAGTTATATGTTATTATACATATAGTACATGTAGTTATAATTTGTTAAACTTATAGATATAGATTGATATATACATATGTACATACATACATACATACATACATATATATATATATATATATATATATATATATATTTACATATATGTAAACATAGTTACATATATAGTTATATTTAATTATATAGAGTTTTATATAATTATACAAATATTTATATATAGTTATAGACAGTTAAACATAATGTTGTATGTTGTTATACCTGTAATTATAAATATATTTACACGTATAGTTAAACTTATGTTTATACATGTAGGTATATTTATTTTTTCATACAATTATATATATTTATATATATAGTTATGTACAGGTATAGATATAGTAAAATACATTTGTATATATTAATATATAAAAATGTATATTAAATATATATTGTAAAATAAAAATTTAAATATAGTTACATATAAAGTTTTTATAGTTATACATATAGTAAGATATAATTATTTATAGTTATATGTTATTATACATATAGTATATATAATTATAAATAGGTTTATATAGTTAAACATATAGTTCTGTATATGTGTGCATGTGTGTGTGTGTGTGTATTCATTGTAGTAGTTATATGTAATTATACATAAATATATACAAACTTATATACAAATATATAGATTTACATATATGTATACATATTTACAAATATAGTTATATTTAATTATATAGAGTTTTATATAGTTATACAAATATTTATATACAGTTATACACATAATTAAACATAATGTTGTATGTTGTTATACATTTAATTATAAATATAGTTACATGTTGTTATACTTATAGTTACACATATAGTTAAACTTATATTTATACATGTAGGTATATATATTTTATCATATAATTATATATATCTATACATATAGTTATGCATAGGTATAGATATAGTTAAATACATTTGTATTTATTAATATATAAAATGTATATTAAATAAATGTTGTAAATTATAAATTTAAATATAGTTATGCATAATGTTTTTATAGTTATAGATGTAGAAAGATATAATTATTTATAGTTATATGTTATTATACATATAGTATATATAGTTATAAATAGTTATATATAGTTAAACATAGAGTTTTGTATATGTGTGTGTGTGTGTGTATTCATACAAGTAGTTATATGTATTTATACATAAATGTATAGAATGTTATAAACAAAAATATAAATTTACATATATTTATACATAGTTACAAATATAATTATATTTAATTATATAGAGTTTTATATAGTTATATAAATATTTATATATAGATATACACATATAATTAAACATAATGTTGTATGTTGTTATAAATATAATTATAAATATTGTTTAATGTGGTTATATATATAGTTACACATATAGTTAAACTTATATTTATACATGTAGGTATCTATATTTTTTCATATAATTTTATATATTTATCCATATAGTTATGCATAGGTATAGGTATAGTAAAATACATTTTTATATAATAATATATAAAATTTATATTAAATATATGTTGAAAATTATATATTTAAATATAGTTATGTATAAAGATTTTATAGGTATACATATAGTAAGATACATTTATTTGAAGTGATATGTTATTATACATATAGTATATGTAGTTATAAATTGTTAAAATTATATATATAGATATAGATAAAGATACACACACACACTCACTCACTCACTCACTCTTAGAAGTAGTTATATGTAGTTATACATAAATGTATGTAGTTATAATCAAATATATTGATTTACATATATGTATACATAGTTACATATATAGTTATATTTAATTATTTAGAATTTTATATAGTTATACAAATAATTATATATAGTTATACACATTAAGTTAAACAAGATGTTGTATGTTGTTATACATGTAATTATAAATATAGTTACACATATAGTTAAGCATATGTTTATACATGTATGTATATATATTTCTTTATATAATTATATATATTTATACCTATAGTTATGTATAAGTATAGATATAGTAAATACATTTGTATATATTAATATATACGAATGTATATTAAATATATGTTGTAAATTATAAATTTAAATATAGTTACGTATATATATTTTTTAGTTATACATATAGTGAGATATAATTATTTATAGTTATATGTTATTATCCATATAGTATATATAGTTATAAATAGGTTTATATAGTTAAACATAAAGTTAATGTGTATATATATATATGTGTGTGTGTGTGTGTGTGTGTATTCATACTAGTAGTTATATGTATGTATACATAAATGTATACAAAGTAATAAACAAATATATAGATTTACATATATGTATACATAGTTACAAATATAGTTATATTTAATTATATATAGTTTTATATATAGATAAAAATATATTTAGTCCATATCTATAAATATATATATAGACCATATAAACAAGTAGTTATATGTATAAATAGACAAATAGATAGATATTCACATAGATAGATAAATATATAGACCATATAGACAGATAGACAAGTAGATAGATTGATTGACAGAGGTAGGTAGGCCTAGTAGCATCATTGTTATAATCATTGTAGTCATTATGTATGTCATCCTCATGATAATCTTTCCATATATGAGTGTATATCATAATAAACTATGACATATAGCATAAAATATTTATTATTATATCTAATAATGCTTTTAATAACAAAATTACCATTATTATGTTTTCCAACTATAAGAGATGAGGTGTTAGTTTAAATTTTTCATATTAGGTGTATGTATCATATAATTAACCCAACAACACAAGTGAGAATAAAAGTTGTTTTCTCATGAATATAAAAAATAGAAAATTAATTTGAATACTGTACTATGATTGCTAACAACAAGAGTCTAGAAGTCTATATATTTCATTCAACCTAAAAAACTTCTAAATGAATATAAGCCACCTTTGTAATTATAGCTACTTGATATTAGAGTCATATGTTGGCTACTAATACATGATATTCAATTATGTTAATAGTAGAGTAACGAAGATATTATTAATGATTTTGACTGTAATATAAATTTTTATTATGAAATTCTTGTATGTTTTATATAATATGATAAATATATATTTATTTATGTATACTCTTATCACTTGAATTGCACTCAAATACATATGCAATATTATTAACATGTTTAGCAAGTATAGATGATACTCTTCATTTAGTTTCATAGTTATTTGAGATGGAAACTATATATCTAGAATATTGGTTCATCAATTCAACTTTTGTTTGGCTATCTATAAAAATTCTAGGGTTAAGGTGAAAGGGATATAAAATATATCAAGATACATATCAACTTGCATGAACTAAGCAGGCAAACCTGAATATTTTATTCAATAAAAATTAACTAACATATTTACATATTATGATACTATGTATGATAATTGTAGTCATGCTCCAAATATGGACATGGATATAATATTGAAAGATGATATTTTTTTATTCAGTTAGCAAGAAAAAATTAACATGGTAATATATTGAAACAAATTAACTCAGTACATAGATACTAATTACTATAATATTATATCACATGATGATAAGAAAATGAAAATTTGAATTGATGGAAATTATACAAATCCACATATTATATTTTTTCTAAAATGATATGTGATCTACTAAGCTATCTAATGTCTAGCATAGTATTATAATCTTTTTTTGTGGCTATAAATATTATATTAGATAAGAGATCTAGACTATGATCATATATTATAAAAGATACTTGATACTTGAAAGATTTGGAAGATTTAAAGTTAAAAATTCAATACAAAATAAAAGAGTTATTGGAAGATGATAACTTATGTGATATTGAGGATATATAGGGCATCTCTAGTGTTACATTCATACTCATATATGATAATGATGATTTGATTCGTACCATCACATTACAATCATGGACATAAAATGATGAATCAAGCTATAATGATGCATGTTTTATATATTTCTACTTTAACTTATTCTATGTATAATATTTTAGATTTTGTTTTTTTTCATATAATATTATTAGTTAAGCTAAATAAAAAAATTTATTTTTATTATTAATTTGTTTTTAATTAATTTAATTTTTTAATTAATTGCACCTTTTACTTATATTTTTATGATATATAATATTTCTAATGAATAAAAGTTATAATTTTTTTTCTAATACATGCCCCATATATTGTGATATAACATTTCACTATTTCATTAAAAGAAATTAAATTATTGTACACTATATTGTTAATCATATATTTGATAATTCAAAATTTGAAAATTATGTTATAAGAGACATTTTTATGTTATGTCTAGGTATGTTTTCAAACATGCACAATTGAATTGTGACATATTTGAATGTTTATTTCTTGATGTAATATGTATATCCATTTAAGTATAATGGGATGTACATAAATTAAGAGATAAAAGTATTTTTATCAAGTAATGCATGTATACATCTGTTAGAGGTATTTGTGCGATTAAAAAAATACTAACATACTGAATATCATAAGAAGTTTTAAATTAAAAGAGTTTGTGTATAAATTAAACTTCAATAACTAATTACCAAAGAAGTTTTTGTGTTGTATATATCTGTTGGAGGTCATGTCTTGATATAATGATGAGTGTCTTCATTCAATGATGGTAAGATTCGAGTTTAAGACTTATCAGATGTAATTTTAGCAAATTTTAGCCATAGGTTATTTACAAAATAATCTCTCTTAAATCTCACCCTAAAGATATTATGCCATTTTATGCATAATGATCATTTTTTTGATATCGTACTTATATTTTTAATGATTAATGGATGCATACATTCATAATTTGAAACTTTTTCATGGCATATGCATGAGAGTGCATGCATATGCTTCATTTTCATAACTACTCAAAATTCATGCTACACTTATATTTTGTACTTATATTATAGATAGACTAGATAGTTTAAAAAGGTAGATAGATAGACATATAGATAGATAGATAGATAGATAAATAGATAGAATGATAGATAGATATATAGATAGATAGATATAAAGATAACAAATTAGATAGATAGATAATTTGATAGAAAGATAGACAAATAGATAGATAGATAGATAAATATATAGATAGATGGAATGATGAATAGATAGATGGATAAATAGATAGATAGATAGATAAATAGAAAATAGAAAGATATACAAATAGATAAATAGATAAATAAATATATAAATAGACAGACAGACAGAGTGATGGATAAAAAGAAAGAAAGAAAGATAGATAGACATATAGGTATATACATAGATAGATAAATAAATAGACAGATAGACAGACATATAGATAGATAGATATATAGATAGAAAGATAGAGAGATAAAAAGATAGACTTATAAATAGGTAGAGTGATAGTAGATAGACACATAAAGAGATAAATAGGTAGGCAGATAAATAGATAGATAGATAAATAGACAGATAGAGAGATAGACCTATAGTCAAATGGACAGATAGTTAGATAGACAGATAGATAGAAAGTTAGTAAAATAGATTAATTGAAAGAAATAAAAAAAGAATGAAAGATAGATAGAAAAAAAGGTAGATAGATAGATAGATAGATAGATATATATATATATATATATATAGAAATGGATAGATAGATATATTGGTAGAACAAAAAAAATGGATAGATAGATAGATAAATAAATAAATAGATAGATATATAGATAGATAGATAGACATATTGATAGATAGAAAGATAGAGAAATAAATAGATAGATAGATATATAGATAGATAAATAAATAGATATATAGATAGAAAGATCGATAGATAGATATATAGATATGTAGAAAGTAAAAAAGATAGATAGACATATAGATAGATAAAGAGATATATTGATGAATGGACAAATTGAAAAATATATAGATAGTTAAATATATATATATAGAAAGATAGATAGACAAATAGTTAAATTTATAGAAATACACGCAGATAGACAAATAGATAGATAGATTGATTGATTGAAAAATAGATAGATAGATAGACAAATAGATAGAGAGATAGATAGATAGATAAACATATACATAATTAGATAGATAGATAATTAGTTAGATATATAGATAGATAGACAGATAGACAGACAGACAGATAGATAGATAGATGAATATATAGATAGATAGATAGATGGATATATAGATAGATAGATGGATAGATAGATAGATAAAAAGATAGAAAAATAAATAGATAGATAGATAAATAGACAGATAGATAGACAGACAAATAGACAGATAGACAGACAGATAGATATATAAATAGATATATAGATAGATAGATAGATAGTAAGACAAATAGATAGATAGATTAATATATAAAGAGATAGATAGTTAGAAAGTCATATAAACAAGTATATAGATTGACAGATATGCAAATAGAAAGATAGATAAATAGATAGACAGATTGATAGATTAACATTTTATAAAGTGATAAATAGACAGACATATATATATATATATATATATAGACAGATAGACATTAGATAGATAAAAAAATATATAGATTAAGAAAATGATAAATAGGCATATAGGTATAAAGAGAGATAGACAGATAGATAGTAGAAAGATACAAAGATAGAAAGATACATTGATAAAAAAGATTGACAGATAGTTAGATAGATAGATAGAAAAATTGATAGAAAGATAATAGACAGATATATATATATAAAGATAAAAAGATAGATAGATAGATAGACAAATACACAGATACACAGATATACATATATATATATATATATATATATAGACAATTAGACAAATAGATAAATAGATAAATAGATTGGTACATAGATATATAAATAGACTAATAGACATATAGATAGATAGATAGACAGATAGATAGATATACATATAGATAGATAGATAGACAGATAGACATATACACAAATAGATAGATAGACAGATAGATAGATGGATATTTAGATAAATCGATATTTTGATAGAGAAATAGTTAAATAGGAAGATAGATAGATAGATATAGATATAGATAGATAAATAAATAGACAGAAAGATAAATATATAGTAGATAGATAGATAGATAGATAGAAAGATACATAGAAAAAATATATATTGATTGATAGATAGATAGATAAAATGATTGATAGATAGATTGATAAAATGATTGATAGATAGATAGATAAAATGATTGATAGATAATTGGATAGATAGATAGATATATAATAAAATAGATAGATAGATAGATCAATAGTTAGATAAATAGATAGAAAACTAGATAGATAGATATATAGATAGATAGATAGACAAATAAATAGAAAGATAATCGATAGATAGAAAGATAGATAGATATACAGACAGACATATAGATACAGAGATAATGAGATAGATAGATATACAAATAGATATATAGATAGATAGATAGATTGAAAGATATATACGTTTAAAAATAAATAGATAGATAGACAGATAGATAGATAGATAAAAAGATAGATAGATAAATAGATAGATTGGTAGGACAGATAAATATATAGAAAGATCGATCAACAAATAGATAGCGTTACAAAAAGATATATAGATTGAAAGATAGATAGATAAGCATATATATAGATTCATAGATTGATAGACACATAAATAGATAAATAAACATATAGATAGATATATTGATAAATAGAAAGATAGACAAATAAGTAAATAGATAGTTAGACATAAAAATAGATATATTGATATATAAACAAATAGATTGATAGATAAAAAGAGATATAGATATATAGATAGATAAAAAGACATATAGATAGATAGAAGTATAAATAGATAGATAGAAAAATATATAGATATATTGATTGATTAATTGATAGAAAAATAGATAGATAGATAGATAAATAGATAGACAGATTGATAGATAGACAAATTAATAAATAGATAGATAGACAGACAGACAGATAGATAGAAAGATAGATAGACAAATAGATAGATAGATAGATAGATAGATTGATAGATAGTTAGATAGATAGATAGATATAAGTATAAATAATTAGATAGATAGATAATTAGATAGATAGATAGACAAATATATAGATAGATGGATGGATAGATAGATAGATAGAAAGATAGACAAATAAATAGATAGAATCATTGATTGATTTATTAACAGATAGATAGAGAGATAAATAGATAGATAAATAGATCGATCGATAGATATACATATAAATAATTAGATAGATAAATAATTTGATAGATCGATAGTTAGACATATAGATAGATAAATAGATAAATAGATAGATAGAAAGTTAGACAGATAATTTGATAGATAGATAGATAGATAAATAGACAGACAAATAGATAGATAGATAGATAAATAGAAGATATACAAATAGATAGATAGACACACAGATGGACGGACAGACAGATAGATAGATAGTCAGACGAAAAGATATATAGTTAAATAGATATATAGATAGATAGATAGATAATCAGATATTTATTTAATCAGATAGTCATATAGATAGGTATACAGATTGAAATATATGAAAATAGAAAGATAGATAAATAGATAGTTAGATTGATATATTAACATTTTTATACATTGATAGATAGACAGATTGATTGATTGATTTATTGATATATATAAAGATAGACATTAGATAGATAAAAAAATAGATAGATTAACAAAATGACAGATAGGCATATAGGTAGAAAGAGAGATAGGCAGATAGATAGTAGAATGATACAAAGATACAAAGATAGAAAGATAGATAGATAGATAGACAGATAGAGAGATAATAGATAGATAAATAGATATAAAGAAAAAAAAGATATATAGATAGACATAAAAATAGATACATAGATAGATATATATACATAGACATATATAGAGATAGAAAAATAGACAAATAGACAAATAGATAAATAGATAAATAGATAAATAGATAAATAGATAAATACATAGATAGATAGATATTTGGATAGATAGATATTTAGATAAAGAAATAGATAAATAGAAAGATAGATAGATATATTGATTTAGAGATAGATAAATAGATAAATAGACACACATATAGAGAGATAGATATAAAGAAAAAATAGATAGATAGATAGATAAAAAAATAGATAGATAGATAGATAAAATGATAAATAGATTATTGGATAGATATATAATTGGATAGATAGATAGATAGTCAGATAGATAGATAAAGAAATATATAGATAGATTGATTGATTGATAGATTTACAAATAGATAGAAAGATAATAAATAGATCGATGGATAAATAGATAGACAGATAGACAGACAGATAGATAGATACATACATACATAGATAGAGAGATAATGAGACATATAGATATAAAAATTGATAGATAGATAGGTAGACAAATAGATAGATAAATAGATTTAAAGATAGATAGTTAGATAGACAAATAGATAGATATATAAAAAGATAGATAGATAAATAGGCAGATAGATAGATTGATAGGATAGATAGATATATTGATACATCGATAGATAAATAGATAGATAGACAGAAAGAAAGATAGAAAGATAAGCATATAGATAGATTCATAGATTGATAGACACATAAATAGATAAAGTAACATATAGATAAATAGATAGTTATATATAAAGATAGACAAATAGATATATAGATAGTTAGAAAGAAAAATAGATAGATTAATATATAGACAAATAGATTGATAGAAAGAAAGAAAGATAGATAGATATTTAGATAGTTACTTAGTTAAATATACATATAGATAGATAGATAAATATATAAATAGATAGATTATTAATTTCTATATAGATAGATAGATAGATTGATTGACTAATAGATAGATAAATAGATTGACAGATATTTAGATAGACAAACAGGTAGATAGATAGATAGATAATTGGATAGATAGATAGATAGTCAGATAGATAGATAGAGAAATGGATAGATAGATAACTAGATTTACAAATAGATAGAAAGATTATAGATAGATCGATAGATAAATAGACAGACAGATAGACATATAGATAGATAGATACATAGATGGATAGATAATGAGACATATAGATATAAAAATTGATAGATAGATAGATAGACAGACAGATAGATAGATAGATCTAAAGATAGATAGTTAGATAGACAAACAAATAGATAGATAGATATATAAAAATATAGATAGATAAATAGGCAGATTGATTGATTGATAGGATAGATAGATATATCGATACATCGATAGATAAATAGATAGATAGACAGAAAGAAAGAAAGAAAGATAGATAGATAGATAGATAAGCATATAGATAGATTCATAGATTGATAGACACATAAATAGATAAATTAACATATAGATAAATATATAGTTATATATAAAGATTGACAAATAGATATATAGATAGTTAGAAAGAAAAATAGATAGATTGATATATAGACAAATAGATAGATAGATAGATAGATAGTTAGTTAAATAGACATATACATAGATAGATAAATATATAAATAGATAGATTATTGATTTATATATAGATAGATAGATTGATTGATTGACTAATAGATAGATAAATAGATTGATAGATATTTAGATAGACAAATTTATAGATAGATAGACAGACAGGTAGACAGATAGATAAATAGATAGATAGATAAATTGATTTATATAAAGATAGATAGATAGATAGATAGACAGATAGATAGATAGTTAGATAGTCAAATAGTCATATGGATAGATAGATAGGTAAACATATATACACATATACAGAAAGATAAATAGATAGGTAGACACATAGATACTACTAAAAATTATGATAAATCGACCAAATACTGACCATAAAATTTGGTCGGTAATTGCTGTCCAAAACACAACCAGTTTGCGACCAATAAAGGGTATCAAAAAAAAATTATGTCCACCAAATTTATGACAAAATACCGACCATAATTATTGACCAAATGTTTTTTGTTGGAAATTATTTTGTAGAGTTGTTATTGAATATATTACCTACCATTTAATGACACATTATTATAATTGCTCAGTATAGTGTTTTTCAAATTATTTATGGCTTCATACATACTGACCATTTACCGATCAAATATATATGTCGGTAATTACTGACCAATTCATGACCAATTTATAGAATTAAAGAGGTGTATCGAAGAAAAATACTTCCGACCAAATTTCCGACCAACTACCGACCATATATTACCGACCAAATATATTTGGTCGGAAATATGGTCTGTAAATTAGGAGGGAATTAGCGAAAAATATTTCAAAAGATTACCGACCATTTAACAACTGAAAATATATTACCATTAAAAATGGTCCGTAAAGTGGTTATTCAATATATTTATAACGTTGTAATTATCAACGAACTACTGACCAAATATTTAGGTTGGTAATTATTGACTATTTCTCAACCGAATATCGACCATACCTTCCGACCAAATATTTTTTCGTTGGAAATTGCTCGATAATTTAAGAGAGAATAGCAAATAGAAATTGCCAACTAATTACCGACCATTAAATGACCAAACATATTACCTTTAAAATTGGTAGGTAAATTAAACTTCCAAATACTTATAAATTTATTCTCACCGATCTTTTACTGACCATAATTTTGGTCAGTAATTCAATGTTTTAATTTTTTGATTTGAAAAATTTTTGCTAAATCATTATAACATTAAATCATCGTAACTCCGTTGTTTTTCCGAATCTGAGCCAACTGTAAGCATGAAATCACATAAATTTGATATTTCTTCTGAATACTGGTAATTTTTTCTTTGTTCTTCTCCTTCAAATTGCTTATACACATCTCTGTCTCTCTGAATTATACATAGACATATGGAATTTCATTTTTTTGTACATTCAGGTATTATGTTTTTTTTCTGCTCCTAATTTATAATTTTTGCTTCGCTTTCATTAACCTAATATGATTTGACTCGACACAATTAATTAATCTATAATTAATCATTTTTTAAAATTTGTTCATCTGCTATTTATATTTTTAGGGTTTTAGTGATTTTGATTTCTATTACATGATTTGCATCTAAATAATCTTAATGTATTGTTTATATTAATATAATCATATGACATTATGTATGAATATCTATACTTGAATATATATTATAATTTATGGTAAATCATACTTTTATTTATATTAATCTTAAATAATGTCTATATAGTATATATAAACTTTTATACATTTATATAATCGAATGATATTATGTATAAATGTCTATACTTTAATATATATTGACTTATTATATTATAAATACACATTGATATGTTTAAATAAACATATAATTTTATATTTAAATATTTATACATATGTATTAATGTTTATAAATACTTATACAAAATATACATTAAACTATCCATTTATATGTTTTCTTATATAACAATTATGTAATATTAAATTATTATACAATTTGTATAACTAAATAAATGTCTATATAATTTATATAACTATATTTGTAACTATATATACATTTATGTATATAGTAGTATATAAAAAAGTATTTTAGAATATCTATACCTATACATTACTATATGTATAAATATATAAAATTAAATTAACAAATATATATACATCATGTATAAATATATGTTTAACTATATGTGTAACTAAATGTATAACCATATGTAACTATATTTATAAATACAATTATAACAACATACAACATTATTTTAAACTATATGTATATAACTATATATAAATATTTGTATAACTAAATAAATGTCTATATAATTATATAAACTATATTTGTAACTATATATACATTTATGTATTAATATAATTAAAACAAAATAGTTTTTATATCATTGTTTATATTTATGTATAACCACTTATAACTACTTGTATAAATATATCTATATATAACTATATGTTTCATTATATATAACTATTTATAACTATATATTTATATGTAAAATAATATATAATTATAAATAATTGTATCTTACTATGTGTATAACTTTAAAAGTTTTATGCATAATTATATTTAAATATTAAATTTACAACTATATATTTGTATATAGTTGTATATAAAAAAGTATTTTACTATATCCATACCTATACATTACTATATGTATAATTATATAAAATTAAATGAACAAATATATAAACCTACATGTATAAATATATGTTTAACTATATGTGTAACTATATGTATAACCACTTGTAACTATATTTATAATTACATGTAACAACATACAACATTATTTTAAACTATATTTGGATAACTATATATAAATATTTGTATATCTAAATACATGTATTTATAAATATATAACTATAATTAGAGACAATTGCATTTGTTAAATCAAATGAATTTTTAACTAGTCATGTACGATCGTGAATGGATGTACAAGGGTTGAATAGTCAATGGAATGTTCTTTAATGAATGGGGGCATAAAGTTGATGAATTTGTTGAGTTTGCTCTAAGGCATCCCGAGTGTGTAAATGGTGGTATAGATATCGATGTCCTTGCACTTTATTTAAATGTCAGAATAAAAAGTTTTTTAATGTTGAGACTGTGAAGATGCATTTGTATAGAAATTTTTTGTGGTAGATTACTATGTTTGGATATACCATGGTGAGAAGCAAGTCCACCAGAGGTGTTCGAGTTTAGTATGGGTGTTAGTAAGTGAAACTGATCAGATGGTCTGGATAATATTAATCATACTACATACTATAAAATGGTTTTTGATGCTGCTTGTCCTAAATTCAACTCGAAAGAGCAACCCAATGACGAGGCAAGGAATTTCTATGATATGATTTGAGCTGGAGATAAACCTGTATATGAGGAAAATTCTAAGTATACTCAACTTTCTATAGATGTGTGGATGTTAGAAATAAAGTGCAGACACAGGTGTTCATGGGGATGGTTTGATGATATGTCTAAATTCATTCAAGAATTATTGCCATAAGATAATCTGATGCCATTGGATTTTATAGCAGAAGAAGTTAGTTAGAGGCTTGGGATTACCAGTACAGTTCATTCATTTGTGTGAACAACTGAATGATATACTGTGGTGATAACATTGACCTTTACAGTTGTAAAATATGTGGGCATGCTCGGTACAAGTAAAAGTTTATGGGTTCTTGAAATAGATTGTATATACGTAAGTTGAAGGTGTGTATAAGATGCACTATTTTCCAATAACACCTAGGTTGTAGAGATTGTATGCATCAACGCAATAGCTAATGAAAAGAGGTGGCATTCAGAGCATCATATGGAGGATGGTAAGATGTGTCACCCTTCTGATGCCTGCATTGAAATTTTGATGGTATTTTCATGATTTTTCTTCTGAAGTTCGAAATGTTAGCCTGGGTTTATTTGCTGATGGTTTTAAGTAGTTTAGTCAATCTGAATAGCAATATTCTTTGTGGCATGTGGTGGTGACCCCGTATAATTTTCTTCCAGACTTATGTATGAAGGAGAATTTATGTTTTTGACTAGTGTTAGTGTCGGGGCCTACGAATCCAAAGGGGCGATAGATATTTTCTTGCAGCCATTGATAGTGAAGTTGAAAGTCTTTGGGGTGTTGGGTTCAAACTTATGATATTTTCAAAGGTAAAATTTTCAAATATGCACTGCCCTCATGTGGACCATAAATGACTTTCTAGCATATCTATGATGTCTAGGTAGAGTACAACTAGTATTTGGCATGTCCTCATTATATGGAAGATTCTGATACTTTTAGATTAATTAAGAGCGTAAATAGTCATGGTTCGACAACCATCAGATATTTTTGCCCATTAATCATCAGTATCGACGTAATGCCAAAGACTTCATTAAGAAGAGAAAGGTTACTAAATAATTCTTGGCAGTTAGATTTGGGGATGATATTCTGTGGGAATTGAATAATAAAGGGTTGAGGAAGGTGATAAATCTGATGCTGAGGTTGTGAATGCAACTATATCTAAGACTTCTTGGTGGAATAAGAGAAGTATTTTTTGGGATTTTCCCTACTGCGTGAGCACTTGCTTAGGCAAATCTTGATGTTATGCATATCGAGAAGAATTTTTTAAATATTTTAATAGTATTTAATATTCCAGGGAAAACTAAGGACACTTACAAGTAAAGAGATAAGTTGAATAAATATTGTCGTTGTCCTTAATTTGCTAAAAATCTTGTCACCAATAAATATCTTGATGTGCCATTTGTTCTGAATAAATCACAAGAAGGTTGTGTTGGAGTGGGTAAAAACACTTAGATTTCTAGATGGGTATGGTTCTAATGTGGGGAGATGTGTGGATACGAAAAAAATTAAGATGTTTGGCATGAAAAGTCATGATTGTCATGTATTAATGCAAAGGTTGTTACTAATTGCTCTTCGAGAATTCCTACCTAATATAATATGGGAGCTGATAACTAAGATTTCTTTATTCTTCAAAAAACTGACTTCTTCTTCATTGTCTAATGAGGAGTTGAGGAATCTGGATGAACAAATTCTAGTTATCATATGCAATCTTGAGAAAATCTTTCCTCCTAATTTTTTTTGACTCAATGGAAAATCTTCCAGTGCACTTGGCTTACAAAGCTTGGATTGCTGGTCTTGTCCATTATCGTTGGATGTATCCTCAGAAAGTAATATTAATTCACTAAACCAATTCTTTTTCTATATATAAATTTATATACACAAAAATGACTTGTAATTTTCACTAATCTTTTTGTAGATACTTGAGGAAAATAAAGTATACAATAATGAAAAAGGCTCAGGCTAAGGGTTCTATATCAATAGGTTATATTATGGATGAGGCTACAAAATTCACATCATTCTATTTCAAAGAAGGAGATCCAACTCTTCACTTAAGGAAAAGTGGAATGAGGTTTATCTTTATGACAATGTGGATAATGAATTATTTGAAATTTTCAAGCCTCCGCGTAAAGCAATTGGTCTGAAGAGAAAAGGTATCTAGCAAACTATGAATATTCTGTAGCTCATCTATATGGCCTAATGAATTGTCCAGAGATTTAACCATTCATTGAGTAAGTATTTCCTAATAGTCAAATAACATCTATTACGCATTATAATTTACTATTTCCTATCAATGTATCAATTTTTTTAATTTCTTTTTTTAGTGATTTTGTTACAGATAAATGAAAGAGTTTTCAAACATGAATGAAAAGCAATCAATGCCATGACGAAAAAGAATTTCCATCATTTTTTGAAAAATACGTATGTTTATTTTTAATTAAAATCACAAAATAATTGTATTGTTATAATAAAAATTTATATTGTAATCTAAATAATCCACTTAATTTTGATTATAGGTTCATAATCATGCTAATAAAATTTAATAATTATCTTAGAGTATAGCACGAGTCTCCTAAGAGAGGTTAAAATGTACAATGGTTATAGTGTGAATGGTTTTAAAATTCACACAAAATTGTATGGTAGCTTCGGGCAATAGATAATATGGGGTATGCCTTAAAGGACCTGTGTACAAAGAAACCAAATATGACTATTAGGACCTGTCGAAGTGATCGAGTTAGAATTTGAAGCCCTTCCAGTTAAAAAAACTGTGTTATTCAAATGTGAATGGTTCGATCCAACACCACATGTTGGTATTATTTTCATCTCAATATAAACTTGTCGACAAGAACGATAAAAAATGATTCAACAAGTATGAATCTTTTTTCTTAGCAGTACAAGCATCACAGGTTTATTTTGTGGATATCTGTGTCGTACTGGTCCTAGAAAGGATTGGAAAGCTATGTGAAAGATAAAAGCAATGGCTCAAATTAACATAACCCATCACCAAGTACTCATTTCATAGAACTAGCTTTTCAAATTGATGACAATGATGTTATAATCAAAGATGTGGGTGACGAAGATATCCTTTTAGTTGCATTTTCTAAGATCGATACAAGTGGGGATGTAGATGTTAATGAAAATTTAATTGATTATGAGGAAGAAATGAGTGATGAAGAGGAGTTTGAAAATGGTGTTACTACATCTGAAAAAGAAGATGAACAGATTTGGATGATTCTGTGAGAATGAGTAGATAGTGAGCTAATCATTTTTGTTTATTTTCATTGCATTATGTATTTTTTACAGGTATGGCACGTGGATGAGGTAGAGGCAGCACATTGCAAGATTGTACAAGTTATGGTATAGGCAGCACGGCCTTTGGTATGCCCGAAACTGGTAGAGGGTCATGGGTGGAAGAGATGCCACAACAAACAGAGAAGGTTGTGAATGTACCACAGCAGCATCATTAGCTGACTGATCCACAAAATGGTCCTGATATTTTGATGAATGATCAAGAGACGTGGAAGGGATAGTAGTGAGAGGATGAATATGTTGGAGACTCTTCCTTAGAGAACCCTACAGACGAGACTCTCTCTATTGCTCAGTTTGATCCGAAAATTGATAATCCATAAGATATAAAACTTAACAAATGATTTCTCAATTTATTAATTTATTTCTTACTTGCTAATAATTTTTTGTTATAGGATGAAGTTAGTGTCGTCTAGTTCCTTTTCAAGGGTTCTGAAAATAATTTTCATGAAATCCTTTAAACTTAAAGAGATAATTGAAAGTCACTCACACATAGAGACCAATTGATGATTTGGAGAGAACTTAATTTAAATATTACTACCTAAAAATTTTGATATCTTTTATTTATTCTTTTGTTCACTAATTAAAAATTATTTATTTATAATTGTAGAATGTTTACAAGTGAACTAAGCTAAAGGAGTCGGTCAAAAGTGTGTTCTACAAACATGCTACCAGTCGGTATAAAGACACGGTGTAGGAGATCAAAGATAAATGACTGAAGAAGAAAGAAAAAAATTTGAGTGTCCCAGATCATATTTTCAAGGAGTGGCAAAACAGATGGGAAGATCCATTATAAGAAGAGATGTACTAAATAGAGCGGCAATCATCACTCAGAGCAGGCTGGGGAGGTAGTGGCATGTCTACACACACTTGTGGATCTTGCTCTATGCATGACACAATGAGCATTGGTATTATTTCTTATTTATAATTTTTATATTTATTACTAATGAATTGTATTCAATTATGCCTAAATTTCATTTCTCATAAGAAATTTATTTTCAATAAATTAATGTATGTATTGTGTGTAATTATAGACACCAAGGAGGGTAAGAAGCATAGTGCTCCTCGCTATTCATATGCACACGAAGGTTTATGATGATCAGATTTTCATTGATCAGGATCTCGTGCAGTAAATGTAAGTTTAAATAAAAAAAATTAATTTTCCTTTTTTTGTTTGAATATAAATTAAAAACTTTTAGTATATTTTTATTAGGCGGGATATGAGGAATTGTTAGCTGCTGCGACTCAACCATATTCCAAGTCTATTTCTGGTTCAAGTGATGGTGCAATATGTAGTTCTCATTCATAACTCCACCAATTGATGCGAATCAGATTTGGTATGCGGTTGATAGCATGGAGAAGATACTCATCTATGGCGTCGGTTCGTCGACATCATCATTCTACTCACATAGACAACCAGAATATGATGCTGAATTTTCAGGACCAGTTTTGAATTTGTTCTTGAAGATGGAGGAATTTTAGGACTAGATGCAAAATTCGATACATTTTCAATTGGTCGATACCGAGATGCATTATCTATTATGAGGATGATATAATGAGTTGCATATCCATATTTACTGGCTTATAAAAAATTTTCAGGAGGGAGAACTATAGTTCAACCCTGATGATCTACCTCAGATTGTTCGGAAATACTCTAGCTACAACATCTACTCCATCACCTACAATAGTACTTGCAGCAACCACATCAGGAGTGGCAGCAACAAAAAGTTCTATCCCAATACCCAAAATCTCACCGTGAGGACCAGAAATGTTGCATCATAATGATTATGAAACTAGGTTGAATGATTGAGTGTATTACACACATTTTTTTTCAATTCCTTAAACTTTGATTTTGGATTTTAACTTTTTATTTTATCTTGATGTTTTTATATATAAATGCAGTATATATAGTTGTTTGCCTGAGTTATTTGGATTTTTATTTTGTTGTTTTATCTTTAAATGTTTCTGCAAGAACTGAATCAAAACTGGAACCAAAATTGTTGTTTTGTTTGTTTTTTTGTTTCAGTTTCTACAGCAACTGCAGAATTACTGCTAAAAAAATTATTCGGTAATTACTGACCGAATTGAAATCAACCCAACCAAAATTTTTATTATCGATGGCCGGTAAAAGATCTCCTAATGGTCAGTAATACCTTTGGAGAACAATTACGAAACAATGATTTTAAAAGATCTTGGTCAGTTTTTTGTCACAATTTTTTAGGCTTAATCGACGATTTTGTGACCATATATCGACCAAATTATTTTGGTCAGAAAGTGGTTGAAAATTAGATGGAATTTATTTTTAGTAAATGGTCTTTAAATGATCGTTAATTATCGACCATTTAGAGACCATTTACTGACTTAATTCTTTTGGGTAGAAAATGATGGAATTTAGTTGGTAATTATATGTCGGTGATTGGTATGTAAATGATCGTTAATTATAGACCAATTGGAGACAAGTACCGACATTATTTATTGGGTCGGTAAATTTTCAGAATTTATTTAGTAAATCATCATTAGTAGAGGACTGATAAATGGTCGATAATTTACCAACCGAATATTTTTTTCATAGGTAAAATATTTAGTGACGAGCAAAACTGTGACTAATTTTTTTGGTCGGTAAATGGTCGCTAATTGGTTTACCGACAAAAAAAAACTAATTACAGACCAAATATTTGGTCGGTAATTCAGTGATTTTTAGTAGTACTATCTGTCTATCTATCTATCTGTCTTTATATATATATATATATATCTATCTGTCTATCTATCTATCTTTCTATTTGTCTATCTATCAATCTATACATCTATCTTTCTAGCTATCTATCAATCTATCAATATATATATATATCATTCTATTTATTAATCTATCTACCTAATTATCTATCTATCTTTCTCTCTATCAAATTATGCATATGTCTATCTATCTATATATCTATATACCTATCCATCCGTCTCTCTATCTATCTATTTGTTTATCTCTTTATCTAACTATCTATCTATATGTTAGTCTATAATTTTACATATCTATATATCTATTTGTATGTCTATCAATTTATATATATATATATATCTATATCTATCAATTTATATATCTATCATTTTATCTAGCTACCAACCTATCTAACTATTTACATATCTATCTATATATCTATCTATATCTCTAAATATCTATCTATAATTATATTTATATATCTAACTATCTATTTATCTATCTATCAATCTATATATCTGTCTATCTATCTAACTATTTGTCAATCTATCAATGTAACTATATGACTTTTTATCTATCTATCTATTAGTCTACCTATATACATATATATATATATATATATATATATATCTATCTATCTATCTATTTAATTATCTATCTATCTATGTGTCATTTTGGTTATATGTCTATAGATCTATCTATGTAACTATCTATCTAACTCTTTATCTATATCTTTATCTCTCAAACAAACCTATCTATCTGTCTATCTATCTATTTGTCTATATATCAATGTGTTGATGTGTTAATCTATCTATTTGTTTATCTATCTTTCTATATATCTTTATTAATATCAATATCTATATCTATCTATATCTTTCTATTTACCTATCTATCTATCTATATATATCGATCTATCTTTCTATTTGTTAGTCTATCTCTGTATA